>PVKB01002439.1:0-164532 GCA_004027205.1 Ctenodactylus gundi | reverse complement strand
AAGCATGTAGCAGCATACCTGGCTTCCATCCTCTTTAGTACCCTCCCTCTTCAGAACCCTCCTTAATATCATGTCTCTTGTCCCAAGCCTGGTTTTGAGTGCCCATGTCACCTACTCTGTCTCTGCCTTATAAGTCACAATCATTGCTCATCTTCCCTCCTGCGTGACAGAACCAAATTCCTCTGTGTCCCATTTCTTGCCTATCTCTGCCTCTTTTCACACTCTCCCGCTTCTCAGAGAGTCCTGTGCATTACCCTGTGTGCCGATTCTCTCCTCTCCAGGTCCAGCCTAACTCTCTCTTCACCAGAGAGCATCCTAGATGGATTTCCCCATGGATCTCCAGGTCCGGCCCCAGCCTCTGAAGGGTTTCTTAGCTTTTGGCTTGTGGTGGGGTTCAGGTTACAGGTAGGGAGGAGGAAGTAGAATTGAAGATGTTCATTTTCCCAGCTCCCCCTGGTGGGATTGCTGCAGGATGACTGTTTCCAGCTGTGGAAGATCCCACTTCCACCACCATGGCCTTCTCCATTGGCCAAGGGAAGCTAATGGTTTATTGCTGTCTCTGGACTTGGGGTGCATACCTGTTCGTGCTCTGGAAACTGAGCCTTGGTTAACCTCTCCTCTGTAGCCTGGTGTGAGAACTCCTGGGCGCTGTTTACTTCCAGTCAAGGTTCTGGCAGACAGGCCCGCAGGCCTCTGCAGCCTTTTCTCTCCATACGTTTACATTCTCATTCTACTTTGCGTTTTTGTTGACTGAGCATAACCGTGCAGACTATTTTTCCCCTAGTACTAGGGACTGAACCCAAGGCCTTCACCCTCAGCAACATTCTAGTACTTAAATTTTTTTTTTTCTCGGGCTGGAGGAGTGGCTCAGGCAAGCACTAAGTCAAGCACTAAATACCCAGCACCACGTAAGCCGGATGTGGTGGCGCACACCTTTAATCCCCGCATTTGGGAGGTTGAGGCAGGAGGATTGTTGTGAGTCCAAGGCCAGCCTGGGCTTCATAGTGAGTTTAGGACTAGCGTGGGCTACAGAGTGAGACTCTGTCTCAAAAAATAAATAAATAAATAAATAAAATATTTTTCTTTAATTGATTGATTGGTTGATTGAGTTGAGGCAGCAGGGTCTTGTTACGTTGCCCAGGCTGGGCCTGAACTTACAAATCCTCCTTCCTCAGCCTCTCAGAGTGCTGGGATTACGAGAACATGGACACGCCTGGCTCTCCACTAGCTTTAGGAGACTAGAACGCTTATTAATGTTTTCCTTATTCATTTTGTATCTTGTCATTGCAAGGTTGCTCTTAGATAGCAAGAGCCTAGGAAATATATGTTAAATGAACGAACTAAATAGCAAGATCTTGTCATAGCTTCTGAAAGATGAAGGTTTATTCAGTCAGTTTCATCTCAATATTTATTCTCTTTCACCACTTGGAAGATGCTTCTGAGTCCTCTGTAGTGGCAAAACCTAACTCCTCACTTGAAATCTTGTATCCCAGTCCCTGCCTCCTGCTAAAAATAAGACGAGTCATGCTTAATTGGAAAAGAACTTAGATGTCCAATACTCCCTCTGCCCTTTTGCCCCTTCAGTTGAGTCTTTCCCATTCACCTTACCATGCTTGAAAAGACTTCCACCACCTGGAGTTTTTCATCCATTATTTATACACTTTAGGACCACATTATTGGACCTTTACGAGCACATTGAGCTGAACTAGCCTATAATTAAAGTCTGCAGACAGGATTTCTTTTTTAGTCTGATAACCTGCTCTGCTGTCTGTGTTAATAATGCCAAAGACAGATTCATGGAAATTAATTGAGATACTGAGAGCTCCCGCCCTGGTAGTTATTAGAAAGCCTGACAGGTGCTAGAAGTGATTGCTTTGCCATTACTTTGGTGTTGTTTCTGGAACAATGGTCAGTCTGTCTGTACCACCCCCCACCATGCACTTTTTTTTTTTTTTTTTTTTTTTGGAGACACGGTCTCACTCTGTAGCCCAGGCTGCTCCTGAACTCAATGGAGCCCAGGCTGGCCTTGGACTCACGGCAGTCCTCCCGTCTCAGCCTCCCGAGTGCTGGGATTACAAGTTTATACCACCACACCTGGCTTATGTGGTGCTGGCTAATCAAATTCGAGTACTTAGTGATTCTTAGTGCTTGACTTAGTATTTGCTAGGCAAGCGCTTTAACCACTGAGCCATTCCTCCAGTCCTGCCACCCCTTTTTATTAGTGTATTATATGCAATATATAATGGTTACATTGAGCTTGAGTATTTCGTGCAGTGGCCTCTTTAGGCCTGTGTGTGTGTGTGTGTGTGTGTGTGTGTGTGTGTGTGTGTGTGTGTGTGTGTGTGAGAGAGAGAGAGAGAGAGAGAGAGATCTGATGCCATCATGTATTGAAAATGAGTTGTTTTTTTCCTTTTCTCTAATTTGGCTTTGTTAGGAAGATGGAGGTATGTTTGACTACATGGGTGACTTTAAATAATCTGTCCTTCCAGTTTAGGTGATTTAGAGAAAAAAGGGCAAGATGGAGGAAAGACAGGTGAAATTTGTTTGCTTTGTGGCACTAGGAATTAAATCCAGGGCCTTGACCAAGCTGAGCATGTGCTCTACCATGGAGCCACCTCCCCACAGTGAAATCATTTAATTTCACTTTGTGTTTCAAGGTAAAGAGCATAAATGAATTTGATTGGGTGGGAAGGGGGAACCTTAATTACACCCAAAGGAGTAAAATCAGTGATGCCGCCTGCTCTAAGTCACTCGCCTTTTACCCCAATGAATGAATGAGGCATTAGGTGGGAAAGTGTTGCTCGAGATTTTAGAAAACAATCTCACTTCTAAAAAAGTTTTTTATTTATTGTCATTTAGATTCTTTCTCTCTCTCTCTGTGTGTGTGTGTGTGTGTGTGTGTGTGTGTGTGTGGTGTGTGTCTTACTGGGAATCTTCACCCTGAGCTATATATCCTCGGAACTTTTTGTTTTTATTTTGAGTTGCTCAGTTACCCAGGCTGGTGTTGAACTTATGATCCTTCTGTCTCAGCCTCCCATCGTGCTGAGATTCCAGAACTGTGTCACTGCACTCACCAAGATTTCTTTCAGTTCATAGTGCAAGACGGCATCAGTGGGTTTAGGAAGAGCCTGTCTGAGTTCCCAGCTCTTTGATCCTTCTGGGCCAGATGCTAATTGCTTACTTCTTTTAATCATGTTTCTAAAAACTGTGATGTGTGATGACACACTTGTAATTTCAGCACCGTGGCTGAGGCGGAAGGATTCCAAATTCCAGCTCAGCCTGCGCAGTTTAACAACTTAGCAAGCCCCTGTCTCAAAAAGGTGAGGGGGTTCTGGGAATGTAGCTCAGTGCTGAAGTCCTGCATTCAATCCTCCTTGTGACAATCAATCAATCAATAAATCAATAAATAAAAATTTGTGGTGAAGTGACAGTTATGTAATGCCAGCCACTCAAGAGGCTGAGGCAGAAGAATTGCAATTTCAAGGCCAGCCTGGGCAATTTATCAAGCTCCTGTCCTCACACTATAGCCCTGTTATCCCAGCATTGTTGGGAGACTGAGGCAGGAGAATCACAAGTTTAAACCCAACAAATTTAGCAAGACCCTTTCTCAAAATCAAAACTGATCAAGATGCAATATGTAAATGTACCTGTTTCCCAAACTAATTGTCATTATGTACTGCAAATACATGCAATTAAAGGATTTTTTTTTTTTGAGTCAAGATCTCACTTTGTGGTACATGCTGGTCCTGAGCTCATTATTATAGTGTAGGCTGGCCTTGAAAACATGGCAGTCCACTTGCCTTAGCCTCTGGAGTGCTGAGATTCCAGGCATGTGCCAACAGACCATGCCTGCCTTATGTGGTGCTGAGGACTCAAACTTAGAGCCTTGCGCTTGTTAGGTAAGCACTTTAATAACTGCTGAATTACATCCCAGCTCCTAAAATAATTTTTAAAAAGAGCTTTAAAAATGGGCTTGGGATATGGTTTAGTGTTAAGGTGATAGGCCCAATCCCTTGTATCACAGGTCAGGGGGCCAAGTTTGAGTTTAATGTGAGCAACATAGAGACTTACTGAGACCCTGTCTCAAAATTAAAAATTAGAAAAGGCTGGCAGTGTAGCTTAGTATGAAGGTCCAGGGATCAGTCTCCATTGCTGGAAAATAAATAAGTAAATTAATTAATTAGTCTCACTCAGTAGTCCAGGTGGATCCTAAACTCACTAGCTCACAGCAGTCCTCATGTCTCAGCCTCCCAACTGCTAAGATTACAGTTGTGTGCCACCACACCCAGCTTATGTGGTGCTAGGTAGTCAAACCCAGGACCTTGCACTTGCTAGGCAAGGACTCTTAACTGTTGTGATATTCCTCCAATCCTAGGTCTTAATTTTTTAAATCTACACTTTTCTTAGCACAGTGGTTTGTAGGAAAAAAAATCATGTGCTTTCTAGAATATTCCAGGTATGCATTTAATTGCATCCTTATAGTGTCATTTAGCTTGTTGTATAACTCTTAATTTATGTAATGTGGAAATTAGATCTAAAGTCTTGTTTAAAGTGAATACAGGACTGGCGGAATTGGACAGTGGTTAGAGTGCTAGCCTAGCAAGCACAAGGCCCTGGGTTCAATTCCCCAGCACCACTTAAGCCAGGCATGGCAGTGCAGGCCTGTAATCCCACCTCTAGGGAAGCTAAGGCAGGTAATTGCTGTGTATTCAGGACCAGCCTGTCCTGCCTCAAAAGGAAAGAAAAGGTAAATATACCCAAATAAGGCAATGCCATCTGATCCTCCTTTGTTCAATATACATTATTCTCTCATTCTTGACTGCTTCCCTGCTCTCACATAATTCAGTCCTCACTTTAGCACTTACTGGTCATTCTTTCCTAAATAAATAATTCTATCAGGGACTGGAGCAATAGGACAGTGGTTAGAGCACTTGCCTAGCAAGCACAAGTCCCTGGGGGTTTGTTTCCCCACCACCACATAATCTGGGCATGGTGGCGCATGCCTGTAATCCTAGCATCTGAAGGCTGAGGCAGGAGGATTGCTGTAAAATCAAGGCCAGCCTGGGCTGCATAGTGAGTTCAGGACTAGCCTGAACTACAGAGCTAGACCCTGCCTCAAAAAAAATAAAAAAATAAAAAATCAAGGCTGGAGGAATGGCTCAGTGGTTAAAGCGCTTGCAAGTGCTGAGTCAAGTGTGAAGTACCTGAGTTGATTCTCCAGCAGCACATAAGCTGGGCGTGCTGGCGCACACCTCTAATCCCAGCTTTCGGGAGGCTGAGGCATGGAGGATTGCTATGAGTTCAAGGCCAGCCTGGGCTTCATAGTGAGTTCAGGATCCAGCCTGGGCTGCAGAGTAAGATCCTGTATCAAAAATTAATAATAAAAATAATTTTATCAGGAGATGCAAAGTGACCTTTGACAGTTACCTTCCTGTTTTGTGAATCAGCTGGCATCTTTTTCAGAGTGTCTTCCCCTTAAATTGGGGGATACTCTTAACTATGGTTGCTTCCGCAAAGGCAGTATATGTGCTTGGATGTCTTTCCCTCTAAGTGCTCATTCTTAAGGTCAGAGCTTCGTTTAGGTAGTGATAGATGAGTTTGGCCTCTTCTGATTCCAGTGTCATGATAAACTCATGGATTTTTATAGATCGGGTGGGGGATAATTTAGAAGCAGATTGGCCCAGGTGGGCTTTATTTATTGATTGATTGTGGTACTAGAGATTAAGCCCAGGGACTTTATACTGAACTACATCCCCAATTTATTTTTTATTTTTGGTTTTGGGGTAGATTTCTGCTAAATTGCCCATAATGGGCTTGAACTTGTGATCCTCTTGGTTCAGCCTCCCAGAGTGCTGGGGTTACAGGCCCAGCTCCTCGACCAGCTAAAAACCCGCCACCCCACCCCCTTTAGTATTGGGGATTTAACTCACGGGTTTCACATTGATCTGCATCTCAGCCCCTCTATTTGGGACTAGATCTCTGTTATTCACTAAGTTTCCCTGTCTGGGCTCAAATTTGTTTGTGTGGGGCTTTTTGTTTTGGTTTTGGTTTGTGTGTGTGTGTGTGTGTGTGTGTGTGTAAAATACTTTATTGAGAAAAATATATAGAAGAAGGAAAAGGGGGAGATTAAAGCTTCTTCTAGTCAGAAGGGGACCTGGAAATGTGGGCTGCCTTAAACTTGTTTTTTAAACATGGGAAACAAGAATGGTAAAAAAAAGAAAGGCCCATGGTGGGAGAAAAAGAGAGGGGGAGAGAGAGAGGAGAGAGAAGGACAGAGACAGAGAAGTTTTCCTGTCCTAACTCCTAGCTCTGCTGACCCTGAAGTGTTGATGGAGCCCATCAACCCCCACAGTGACTATTAGCTCCTCATTCAAAAAATGATTAAGAGAAAACTGAATCATACATAAATGTAAGAGATATGGAAGAAAGTAAGTAGATGGGTCTTGTGGAGAGGGAAAAGGAAGGTGGAGGGGGGCTGAGAGTGTGAGAAGGGGAAAGAGATGTAATATATTAATTTAAAAAGTAACAGAAAGCGCATGGAAAAAAGGTGATTAAAATATCTCCTTGGTTTGGCTAGCTTCAACTGTCTAAGGGCTTAGGGCCTACTTTCCTAGTTACCTGTTACCTGCTAGGAAGAGGAACTAAGTCCCTGCAGTGTCGGTAGAGTTATGGGGAGATTGCCCCTCTCTTCTGGAGCAAAGAAAGTTCATCTCCAAGCCTGGGAAGGGGCCAGGGTGAGAGTGGATGAAGGTGGGCAGTGAGGCTTATTCAGGTTTAGGATTTTTTTTTTTTTTTTTTTTTTTTTTTTTTTTTTTTTTTTTTTTTTTTTTTTTTTTTTTTTTTTTTTTTTTTTGCATTTTGGCCAGTTTACCTAACCTTGAACAAAATGTGGCTGGTGGAAAATGTATTTATATGAGAAATATATATTTATTTATAGAAGACACATTTTATATGAAGAAATATATATTTATATGAAAAAATATATAGTGCCTTTTATTGAAATAGCATTTGCCTAGCATAAAATAATTATTTTAAAGTGAACAGTTCAAGTCTAGCATAGTGGCATATGCCTGTTATCCTAGCACTCTGGAGGCTGGGGTAGGAGGATTCTGAGTTTGAGCCCAGTCTTGGCAATGCAGCAGCTTAGTGAGACTCTATCTCAATATTAAAATTTAAAATAAAAGGACTGGGGATGTAGCTCACTATGAAAGTCCTGGGTTCAAGCTCCAGGACCACAGAAAGTAAATAAAGTGAACAAATTACTGCCTTTTTTTTTTTTTTTTAAGACAGGGTCTCACTCTGTAGTCCATGCTGGCCTCAAACACATGGCAGTCCTCCTGCCTCAGCTTCCTGAGTGCTGGGATTACAGGTGTGCACCACCACGCCTGGGTAATTTTCTCTGGTTCTGGGGAATTGAACCTAGCGCCTTGTTCATGCTCAGCAAGCACCTGAACCACTGAGCTACGCCCCCAGACCTCAGTGCCATTCTGACATAACCATCTCTTCTGCTTTCATGCTTCCATCATCCTCAAAAAGAAGGCAATACCCATCAGCTGCCAGTTTTTACCGCCACCCCCAACCCCTAGCACACACCAACATGCTGTCTAAAGTCTTGGTAGGTTTGTCTGCTAGTGGATGGTTCATAAACACAGGCCCCTGCAACACGTGGCCTTGTGTACCTGGCTTCTCTCCCTGAGCACCATATTCTCAAGGTTATTCCTTGCTGTGGCCTGCGTCAGGCTTATGTATTCCCTGTTAGGCCCAGCCCTGTTCCTTTGTAGAGACTGAGTGTGGTTGATCTGTCTTAAGGTGATGGTATTTGAACAGTTTCCACCTTTGGGCTACTATGAATAGCATTACTGTGAGTGATAAAAATAATTTTATTCTCTTTATATGTATACTTTTTTGGTACTAGAGATTGAACACAGTTCCTTTGCACTGAGCTATATCCCCAACTTGTTTGTTTGCTTTGAGACAGGATCTCATTGAGTCGCTAAATTGCTTGGGTTGGGCTAATACTTGGGATCCTTCTGCCTCAGCCTCTCAGAATGCTGGGACTGTGGCTGAGTGCCAGCAGAACCCTCTGTGCTGGATCATCTTGTGTGAAGTGATTTATTTTTTAAAGTGATCTTTACATTTGGTCTTTTGTTTTGAGTCCATGTTCTGTAGAACTTTGTATTCTGTTTTCCCAGAATCTTTCTTTGGAGTTTGGGGGACAAGTTAGTATGATGGCCAGTCTAGTTAGCAAAGAAACCAAAGGTGAGAGTTGGTCCTGCTAAGAAAATATTTTTAAATCACAGAAGTCTTGATGGGAGACCAGATGATATTGTCATTTTATGTACATGTAGCACCTCGTATTTTTTATTTTTTTGGATATTAATCAAGTCATTATTTTATGAGGGGCAAATAGAGCAGGATAAATGTGGGAAGCCACACCAGGGTACAGAGAACGAGAGTGCGGCCTGGCACAAGCCGAAGCCAAGCACCATTCTGCATAGTCAGCAAGCCTTGCGAGTCAGTGACCCGCGTCCCATATGCCAATGTGAGAGGGGGTCAGGTGGGACTCTTATGCCACCCTCTGGCCCTCTGTCCACTCCTTAGGTACTGTGATGCTGCCCAGCATTGTGGTCAGAATCCCTCTGTGCTTCCCGTGGAGCCATGTGCTCTGGACCCCACGTTGAAGAGTCTTCCCTTGATCGCAACCCCCTCCCCTCCAGGACCACAAGGAGAAGAGAGTGACAAACACAAGGAAGAAAAGCAGTGAAGTACTGGGTGGGCTGGCTGATTCTTCCCCTCCTCGATCCTGTCTTTTCTGGGGTTCTGACTGTTGTGGTCTATGAAATGCAGAAAACCAACCCCAGGCTCCTTCCTCATCTCAAAGGGCAGGCATGATAGTAAAGAGGTTAATTAAAACCAGGAAGAGGGGGAAAAGCAGAAGGAGCTCCTCATGTTTTCAAGAGGGAAAGTGTTTGTTTTTGTGGTGTTGAGGATAGAACCCAGGTGTGTGCGTGCCAGGAAAGAGCTGTACCATTGAGCTACACCCTGAGCCCCATAAGGGTAGCTATAAACTGAGCCTACTTAGCTCATCCAAATTATGTGTGCTCATCCTTGGTGGGGTTAGAAATGAACAGAAAGCACTTTCTAAGGTCAGAAAAGACATTGGAAATGGAATGGACAGTGGAAAAGCAATCAGTGTCACTCACCTGCTAGACTGATTAATTTTTAAACACCCTGTGCATAATCACAAGTCATCCTTTGCGTGTATGTGTGTGTGTGTGTGTGTGTGTGTGTATGAACATTTACATACAAACACACACTGAAAAAAAAAACAGGGTCTCTGTAGTGCAGGCTGGTTCTCAACTCTCTTTGTAGCACAGGCTGGCCTTGAACTCACAGTAATCTCCTGCCTGAGTGTTGGGATTACAGGTATACGCCAACGCGCCCAGTTTATATGGGAATTGAACCCAGGGCCTTGCACTTGCTGGGATTACAGGTATATGCCAACGCGCCCAGTTTATATGGGAATTGAACCCAGGGCCTTGCACTTGCTAGGCAAGCACTGTAACCTCGTACCTGTGCCCCCAGCCCCCTGTATATAAATATTTATGTGTTGCTTTTAGTAATGTAAGTAGACATAATCATAACTCCTATTTAATCAGAAGCTTGGTCTAGGGCTGGAGGAATAGCTCAGTAGTTCAAGCACTTGCTAAGTACCTGAGTTCAATTTCCCAACACCATATAATCTGGGTGTGGTGGTGCATGCTTGTAATCACTCAGGAGGCCTAGGCAGGAGGATTGAGTTTGAGGCAAGTCTGGGTTATATAGTGAGCTCAGAACCACCCTGGACTACAGAGTGAGACCTTGTTTCAAAAAAGAAAGAAAGAAAAGAAAAGAAAGAAAGAAGAAGGGGGGAAAAAACCCTCCAAAGCTTGGTCCAATTAGAAGACCCATATGACACAGATATGTAAAGTTTTTTTTTTCCTTTTTTTTTTTTTTTTGTTACTGGGTATTGAGCCCCGAGCCTTCACATTGAGCTCTATCCCTAGCCCTTCAAATGTTTGCTTTCTCCAAGGGGAAATAAAAAGCAATTCAATAGCATTCGTACTTTCTTAACATGAATCACGTCATTAATAGAATCCACAGTAGCCTTTCTTTTGTCACAGCATCCCTTTTGACAGTCCTAACTTACAGGACAAGAGTCAGCAATTTTTCTCACTTCCACTATATGCAAAGAGTAACTCTCTAAAAGACCCTTTGCTGTTAAGGCAGGGAAAACCTCTTGAGGAAGAGAGACAGCAGGGCCTGGTAGTGCAAGGCTGTAATCCCAGCACTCTGGGAGGCCAAGGCAAGAGGATTGAATTTTTGAGTCCATCCCAGCCTAGACAATCTAGTGACTTAGTGAGACCCTGCCTCAAAGTCAAAAATAAAAATTGCTAGGGATGTAGTTCAGTGTGAGACCCTGGGCTCTAACCCCAGTACTACAAAACAAAACACAGTAACAAAAGGTAAATGAGTGTGCATTCCCTATTGGTTCTTAAACATAAATTATGACTTACTAGAAAGTAACCTGTAGGCATTTCTGTCCCTGTCTAATGGGCATGTTTGCAAATAGTGTCCACTCAGGCAGCACCAGCCTGTTACAGGACTTGACATGAAGAGAAACATTATATTTCCTTGTCCTGAGACTCTGGAAAATAATAGGCCCAAACCTTAGCTGTGGCCTTGGGCAGGGTGCAAGGACGAGGCCTGCACCTTGGAGAGACCCTCTCCCTCTGGAAGACCAGAGTCAGAGGGCTGGGCACATGCCCATTCTGCCCTCCTTCTGCTTCTTCCCAGAGTGGGCAAGGAGAGGATGCAGATGGGAGTGGGCATGAGGGCTAGGGGTGTGGATGAGGCTAGCTGAGAATATACAAGGACCCAGATCAGTCCTTGGCACTGCAAAACAAACAAAACAAAATTAAATTTTTAAATTTATTTTTGAGACAGGGTCTTGCTTTGTAGTCCAAGCTGGTCTAGAACTCACCACGTAGCCCAGGCTGTCCTTGAATTCACAGCAATCCTCGTGCTTCAGCCTCCTGAGTTCTGGGGTTATAGGTGTGTACCACTGTGTTGGCTTGTATGGTTCTGAGGAATCAAACAGGGCTTTTCGCTTTTTGGACAAGCAATTTAACCTCTGAGCTACATCCCCAGTCCCAAAATTAATTATTTTTTAAAAAGCACCTTTTTTTTATTTATTGAGAGGCTGAAGCAGGAGGAATGTAAGTTCAAGCTCAGCCTGGGCAACTTAGTGAGGCCCTGTCTCAAAACCAGAAGTCAAAATTGGGGTTGGAAGAGGCACTAGGTATGTACCCCAGCAATTAAAGAGCTTGCTTATTAGCAAGCTTAAGGCCTTGGGTTCTATTCCCCAGCACCATATAAGCCCGGAGTGGTGGTGCCTGCCTATATCCCAGTACTTGGAAGCCTGAGGCAGGATTGTCATGTGTTCAAGAATAGCCTGGATTATTAAGCAAGACACTATCACAAAAAGGGGGTTGGAGGGATGTAGATCAGTGTAAAGGCACTGTTTTCAATCCCCAGTACCACCAAAAAACAAACAACCAAAAAAAATTACTGAGTCTTTTTTATTTAATAAAGCAAGCAATACTTCATTGAACCAAACAAAAAAAAGAAAGGCTTTATTATGAATTGTATGACTTTTTATTGATTTTAACATTGGAAGCTGGGCACCATGGCCCGGATCTGTAGTCCCAGAAGTTTGGGAGACTGAGGCAGGGGGATCAGATTGCAAGTTCTACTCCAATCTGGGCAATTTAGTGATTTAGTGAAACCCTCTCTCAAAATAAAAAAAATGTAGCTGAGTGTGAAGACCCTGGGCCCAGTTCCCAGTACAAAAAACAGGGAGGACTGGAGGAATAGTACAGTGGTTAAAGTGCTTGCCAAGGAAGCACAAGGCCCTGGATTCAATTCCCCAGCACCACAAAAGCTGGGCGTGATGGCACACACCTGTAATCCTAGCAGTTAGGAGGCTGAGGCAAGAGGATAGCCTGTGTTCAGGGTCAGCCTGGGTTATAGAGTGGGTTCAGGACCAACCTGGAATACAGAGTGAAACCTACCTCAAAAAAAAAAAAAAAAAAAAAAAAACGGAAAGAAAAAAAGAAAATAAAAAGGGATTCATGAATATATGATTGTTCTGGTTAATGTTTGTTACTCATGATCAAGGCCTTTGCCTTCACACTCAACTACATCCCCAGCTCAGTTTTTAGTTTTGATTTTCACACAGGGTCTCACAAGTTCCCTGGGCTGGGCTGAAACATGCAGTCCTCCTGCCTTGGCCTCCCAGAGTGCTGGGATTACAGGCATGTGTCACCACGCCCAGCTTATGTGGTGCTGGGGGACTGACCTCAGGTACTTAGCGCTTGACTTAGTGCTTGCCAGTGCTTTAACTGTTGAGTCATTCCTTCAGCCCCAATTTTTTTTAAATATTTGTTTTATTTTATTTATTTATTTATATATTGAGACAGCGCCTTGCTCTATAGTCCAAGCTGGTCCTGGACTTACTGTGTAACCCAGGCTGGCACCTCAGCCTCACTAGTGCTTATATTACAGGCATGTACCACCACACCAGGTGAATTTTTATGTGTTGCTGGGGAATTGAACTTAGGGCCTTGTGCTTACTAGGCAAGCACTCTAACCAACTGTACTATTCCTGTAGCCTTTTTTTTTTTTTTTTTAAACACTGTATCACTCTTAAATACTGAACTCATGGTGGAATCCCATCTGGCCTCAAACTTGGAGCAGTCCTCCTTCCTCAGCCTCCTGAGTATTAGGATTACTATTGTGCCACTATGCCTGGCCCTAGGAATAATAAAGTATTATGTAGAGACCCAGATCCTCTTTGGCTATCATTTCCAAACCTGGTCTCTTGATGATTCATTGCTTTTTTCTTGTTTTAATTAGTTTGGAGTTGTTATCTCCAGGTGTTTTGTTGTAGACTGAACCGCATCTATCAAATATGAAGCCAGGCATGGTGGTACACACCTGTAATCCCAGAATTCTGGGAATCTGTCACTGGGGGATTGCAAATTCGATCCCCATCTAGGCAGTTTAGCAACTTAGAAAGATCATGTCTCAAAATAAAAAATAAAAGAACTAGAGATGTAGCTCAGTGCAAAAGCCCCAGTGGTACTGCAAAATAAATAAATCAAAAGAATACTTAGTGTCATATGTATAAATGCATATGTAGATATCACATGATGAATCCCTTTCTGCCAGGTGTGGTGGCACAGGCCTATAACCCCAGTACTCTAGGAGAATGAGCTAGGAGGATAATAAAGTTTGAACCCACCCTGGTCAATTTAGCAGCTTAAGGAGATTCTGTCTCAAATTCAGAAACAAAAATTAACTGGAGAGTCTTGGGGGCAGATAGCTCAGTGATTAAAGAGCTTGCTTAGCATGCACCAGGACCTGGGTTCCATTCCCTGTGTCCAAAAAGAAAAAAAAAAAAAAAAAAAAGACTGATAATGCTGGAGATACAGTTTTGTGTGAAGGTCTTGCTTAATTCCCAGTAGCACAAAAAAGTATGATAGATACTTTCTTATTTTTTCTGTAGTATTAAAGATTGAAAAAATATTCTTTATTTGCCTGTGTGGTACTGAGGATTGAACCCAGTGCCTTAACCCTGGGCTACATCCCCATCCAGCCAATTTATTTTATTTTTTGACAAGTTCTCTCCAAGTTACTTAGTTGCCCAGATTAGGCTACAGCTTGGGATTCTCCTGCCTAGCCCCCAGAGTGCTAAGGATACAAGGTTTGCTCCACCATTTTCTGTACAC
Organism: Ctenodactylus gundi; assembly: GCA_004027205.1. NCBI lineage: Eukaryota > Metazoa > Chordata > Mammalia > Rodentia > Ctenodactylidae > Ctenodactylus > Ctenodactylus gundi. Next base: position 150,700 of record PVKB01002439.1, on the reverse strand, counting down.
TTGTCTATATCTTGGTGTGTGCGCTTCTATGCCCAGTAAAATGAAACATTTTATGCACACTTTTCTGTATCTTTCTTTATAAGTACAGTAAGAAATCTCAGATATACAGGTCCCACTGTTGCATTATTCTATTTTGTGGACTTCTGTCATCTACATATAGCCTTCCTCACCTTTGGGGGCATTAACCATGCCTCCTTGTCTTCCCTCCTTCCACCTTAACACATTGTCTGTCCCTGTTCCAGAATGAGACTGAGTCTGGAGGGACCTGTTGGGAAAGCTCAGGGCAGTCCTGAGGTCTCACAGTGTGATAGACTGTCCGGCAGACTAGGCATTATCCAGGAGAAATCTGGCAAGTGGGTGGTGTTTGTGACCAAGGAGGACTGGGCATTTTGTGCATTTTTTCGTCCCCTGGTGCAAGTTCTGGATTCTCCCGGTCAGCCCCAGCTTTGGGAAGCTCTTTTTGAGAACATGAGGAAGGTTTGACTTTGTGGAGCAGGGACTCCTCAGTTCTTCATGTGCTTCAGCTGATCAGTGAGATTCAGAAGGAGAAAAGACCAGGCGAAGGCATAGTGTAAGCAATAGGTGCTAAGGTGGCAGTTCTCCTGGGCCAGGGATGGCATAATATCTTACACACAGGCCAGCACACTATCAGTACCAAACAGATACTGAATACCTGTATGTAGCAGTTAACTTGAAGAAAACTTGGTTGAGGAGACAGAGGAAGGCAAAGCTCTGTGAGTGTCAGAAGAGGATTTGTGAGAGGCGTTAGGGTAGTGGTTGCCAGGAGCCTTCATAATCTTTGGAGCGAACCCAGTGCATCAGCTTCCTGGTTCTACACTTGGCCTTGGACAGATCAGTGAGCAGCCGGCTATCCAAGCCATACTTGCCTGCTGTGGAATTGGATTTGACCCAAGAATGCAAAATTCACAAAATCTATTAAGAGACAGTTTATTTTTTGCTGTTTAAGTCTGAGCATGTCACTTGGTTTATGACTCTTTTTTAGAGTCCCCTTCTCTATTCTGTCAGGATGCACTGGAGGGCTGTGGTTAAGAGCTCAGGCTCCAGTTGCTTATAGGGTCAGATCCAGATCCTTTGAGTTCCTAACAGCAATGTGCCTCAGTTTTCTCATCTATAAAATGGAGCGTTTAAATTATACCTATACCATGAACTTTAGAGTGATCATGACCATAGCATATTTCGAACCTACGTAGTAACTATTAGAGGCTCTTGTTGCCTGGGCCCCTAGAAGGGGCTCTGGATGCTGCTGTGTGAGACTCTGGTTTTGAGAGCTGCTTCCTCATGTTCTTTGATTCTCCGTTTCTTCACCTAAGAGGTTCTGGTAAAGCGCCATGTCACCCTGAAAGGATGTAGGGGAAAGCGTGTTTGTGCTCACAGCAGCCTCTCTGTCCACCTTTTCCCTTGCTTTTCTTTGAGCCATGATCATTGAGAACTGTGTCATGTTACCTCCGTAAATACAGAAGTGAGCTCCTGAGAGTTCTGGAAGGAAATAAGCCCCAGAATGATTCTGTTAAATAGACATGCTGCTGATTCGTAATGGGTTAGACCTGTGAGAAAAATTCCTCCTTCCAAACTTTCCTCATGATACATTATGCCATTTGGGTATCTCTGTGACCTTACAAGTTGAGCCAGTTGCCATGAGGGGAAATTTTGTTTTTATTTTGTCTTGTTTTGAATCATCTTGTGGAGATGAGGCTCCAGCCCCAGGCTTCATGTGTGCTAGGCAAGCACTTAACACTGACCTGCACCTGCAGCCCCGTGGTAGCATTTTATCAGCCCATTCCAATTTATTTAGGCTTCCTCCTGGGTGGACTAGTCCTTCGAGAAAGACTTTAGTCTAGAGAAGGTAGCTTTTAAAAAGCTGTTACAAGGATGGAGAGTATTCTTTTGCTTTGCTATTGTTCTTGTTGTTTTGGGGGTTTTTGTGTGTGTTTTTTGAGACAGGGGTCTCACTCTGTAGTCCAGGCTAATCCTAAACTCACTATGGCGCCCAGGCTAGCCTTGAACTTCTAGCAATCTTCCTGCCTCTGCCTCCCAAGTGCTGAGATTACAGGGGTGTGCCTCCATGCCCAGTTTATGTGGTGCTAGGGAATCTAACTCAGGGCCTGAGTTTGCTAGGCAAGTGCTTTAACCACTGAGTTATTCCTCCAGCCCTGTTGTAATCTTGAGTAGATTGTGAAAAATATGAGGGAAAGAGGGAAACTCAGTACAGATATGTTTCAGTAAAGAGCAAATCTGCTTGGATCTTTCCTGGAGCGTCAGTGGGTGTATAAATTTCAGACAGACTTTAAAATCCACTTAGTAAAACTGACATCCCGGCTTATTCACTCCTGCTGACTCTGCTGGAAGGCTCCTGAGTTTTATTTACAAGGTCTCCATCACACATTCTGCCTTCCTTGAAAGCCTGGGCTGTGACCAGCCTGTGAGTCCCTTCTGTTCTCTGTTGATTCTGTGGCCAGTGGCTTGGACATGAGTAACAGTTGGATGGCTGTTGCACAGTTCGTCAGCTGATGTCACAGCTAATGAGCTCATTCTTGAGAAAACCTATAGAAGGTTACCCATTCCTCCATAAATCTTTCTTACGGATGGAGAAAGTGAGCAGGTACAGTTATGCGTGTCTAGTGTTCTCTTGGACAGACGGAAATGTGTACCAACTCCCAGCCAAATCATCACGCTCCATGGCTGGTTTTTAATTGTGGTTTTGATGCCTGTAACACCATTGGCCATTCAGGCTAATGTCACGAGCTCTTCAGAGGAGTAAGGGTTGCTGTTGTTAAGTATACTATAGACCGTTTTGGAGTGAAGATTTGTCTGGATTTCTAGCAACTATTTCCTGTAGGAACAGGCTGCTTTTGGAGGAAATCGTAACAAGTTAAGAAGTGAGAAACCCATCCCTTCCAGGCCAGTCTAGGAGGGCACCAGTCGCCTAGAAACGCTGTGCTTTAGCTTGTGGAGCCCTCAATCCTACCGAGGTTGACTTCTGGGCTTGGCAGGAAGGAGAGAACGTTCCTGTCCAAGAGCCCGAAACACCCTTCTTAGGGCCGAGTCCCATGCATTCTCTCTGACAGCGCCCAAGTCAGGTAGGTCATGCCTGCACCACTGCACCACCCCGGTCTTACCTAGGCTAGTGGGCTGCACGCTGTGAGCGGGGACTTTTGGACTTGGAAGCATCATCAGTTCCTGGTCTTGGAGCGCGTACAAACACGGTAGATCAAGTGCTCACTGCAGGAGGCCTAAGGACCAGTGCCCGCCTTTGCATGCAGGAACCCCCCCGTGTCCCCGCCGTCCCGGGGTTCCCGCGAGACCCCCCTCAGGACCACACAAAAGACCCCACCCCAGACCTGGCATGCATTTCCTGTTGCGGCGGCGGCGGCGTGCAGCCACCCATGTGCATCCCGCGGCGCGCGGGCCGAGCCCGGCCGGGCGGGGCGCGAGGCACGCCCCCACGCAGCCCCAGTCCCCGCGCGCCGGCCGCGAGGGCCCGCCCTTGGCGGGTCCGCCCCCGTGTCACCGCAGGCCGGGCTGCCTTTGTGTGCAGCCCGAACGCCGCGGCCGCGCCATTGGCCCGCCCGCCCGGGGGCCAGCCCCTTCCTGGCTCGCCTCATGCATATGCATGAGCACCCCGGCCCTCCCCGCGCCGGCCCCTCCCCGCCCCCTCCCGCGCGGGCGTGCGAGGCGCGCGGCGGCTCCCTCCTCGCGGCCGCGGGAGCCCGAGCCCGAGCCCGAGCCCGAGCCAGGGCGAGCCGAGCCTGCTCCCGGCGGGCGGCGGCGGCGGCGCCGCTCCAGCCATGTCAGCGCGCGCGAGCCTGGGCCCACCATGAGCCATGGCCATGTCCGTGAGCGCCGAGGACGACGACTATGAATCGGAGCCGGACCAGGTCTGCGGCCCGGGGTGGGGCCGAGGGAGGGACCCGCCGCTCGACCTCGCGACCGCCTGCCTGACGCGCCGAGGGCGGCCGCGACGCCGCCGCCGCGGAGAGGAGAAAGTTTTGCAGCCGCCGGAGCCGCCGGGCCGGGCCGGGCCGGGCGGGCGTGAGGGAGCCGGGCGAGCAGCTGGCCCCGCGCCGGAGCGGGCAGGGGGCGTGTGCGGGCGTGCGCTCGGGCGGCCCCGGGCGCCGCGGGGACAATGTGGGCCGCCGGGCCTCGCCGTCGGGCGGGCCTGCCCGACGCGGGCCACGGCCCCTCGGGGAAGTCGCACCCTCGCGGGCGCCCTTCCCGCGGGCCCACGCGCGTGCCAGGCGCACCCGGACCTGCGGCGCCGGCGCCTTCTGCCCTCCTCTGTTGGCAAAGTTGCGTTAGGACCCCTTGGCCTCTGCGCTGAAGGACGCCCGCGGCCCGTGGGCCCGACGGCCCGAGCTTTTGTCTGGGCGCCGCGCGCTCACCGTTCGGCCGCCCGCCCGCCCGCCGTGGGCAGCGGAGACAGGAAGGGGTGCGAGCCGCGGTCGGCGCGGGCCATCCGGAACCCGGCCCGTGCGAGTGCGCCCAGGCGCTGGCGGCGGCGGAGGAAGCCCTGACCCCAGATGGCAGGATACGGCCTCTGTGGGATTTAGAAGGAAAAGCACCTCTCTCGGGACTCGGGGGAGAGATCCCGGTGTGAAACAAAGCTTCGGGTGTGTTTACGGCGTGAATTTACTCCGGAAAGGTTCGCGTTTGGGATGCGAGGTGAAGGAGGTAGGGAAAAGTTGAGGTTTTAGCGAATATAATCTGCAAAATAATATTTGCAGCAGGATACAGGCCAGATAGACTTGACCGAGGGATTAAGAATGAGATGGTTGAGTTACCCCGTGGGCATTGGACCGACTGGGTGAATAAGATGCTTTTTTATAATCTCCGTGTATTTCTTTAGCGGAGTAAAGATGTTTTGGAATGTTTGAGCTCAAATGTGGGAACTTCTTCCTAACACTGGGTGTCATCGAGGAAGTTGTATATACCGGCTGTGCTTAAGTCGGACCGTGCATGTTATTAAGTGGTTTTATTTAACAAAATTTGTTGTTAGTTTCTCTGTTCCACCGTACAGTTTTCAGGTATATGCGCTTTGCGAGTGTTTCTGAACCGCAGAAGGCTTTTGGTCATATGCGCGCAGGACAGTTAAGTGATTTTGCTTTGGAACTCTTACTATCGGATTCTGCTTGTGAATGGGTCCAAAATCCTTGTTGCATAGTTTACACCTCCGCTCTTGGCTTGGGTAGTTCAGTTTGGGGCGGTCTACCCAACCCAGCCAACAGTTAACCATTTTCATGGCATCTGGTAACTCGCTGGATGTTGGTAGTGAGCCACATTCTTATGGCCTTTGGTTGATACACTGCACAGAATGAGAGTCAGGGTGTCTGTGAGCTTAGAAACAAATTTTCAAGTCTTGCCACTGCTGACCAAAACTGCCATTAGAAGAGCGCCAGCGGAGCCTACAGTGGCTAGAGTGCTTGCCTACCATGATCTAGGCCCTGGTCTCGATACTTTGTGCCACTTAAAAATTAGCCAGGCATGGTAACACACATCCGTAATCCCAGCACTTAGGAGGCTGAGGCAGGAGGATTTCCTGAGGTTGAGGCAAGCCTGGGTTACATAGGGAGGTCAGGAGCATCCCGGAATACAAAGCAAGATTCCATCTTGAAAAAGTAAATAAACATATAAAAAGGAAGGTACCAGTACCCCTGTAGCCAGGTGTTGTTCTCCTCCCTCTTGTGGGCATCTGAGTTGTGCCATTTCAGAGCCGTTAGTATTGGAAAGTCTCTCCAGGTTTCAGTGTTTCTTTTAGATGCTGTTCTCCCGTTCGGTTCATTGAGGGGTTTGTCTAACTTAGGGCACTGGGCAGCAGTTTTTGGCATATTCCCAGCAGAGATGATACCAGCTCAGACACCCTGCATGTGAAGACACTCCTGGCTCTGGCTGCCTTTGTCCCTCTCACCCTGTCCCTCAGCAGTTTTCCAGCCCAGGGATTCTTTGACCCTGAGTGGCCTCCCCCGCAGACCTTGAAGGCACTTGGTGACTTCAAGATCACAGGCCCTTGCTTAGCTTTGCTCGAGTCGCTCTCCCTCTCTCCACCCCAGACTGCTCCCTCCATGAGTTTGGCACTGAAGGAGAGAGGATGCTTGGAGCAAGAGGTGCACGTCCTGGAGTGCACATGTGCAGGTGTACTCAGCCACCTGCTGGATGAGAGAGTCTTGTGGAGGAAGGCCGTCTGGGAGGTTCTGTAGCAGGGTAGAGTACCTTACCTCACTGCTGATCAGAGTTCTGGTTGTTCACCTGTAACAAATTCCACTTCTGTCGTCCCCTCCTGAGACTAGTGTCCAGTCCTGGGCAGTGTCAGAAAATTCTTCAGCTTTGCTTCCAGTTCTAGGTGTCCCTTAAAGAAGATCTGTCAGAAGAGTTTTTATTACATTTTGAAGGGTTTTTTTTTTTTGTATGTGTTTTGGTTTTGACTCCTAAAGTAAAATTTTCTCTCCCTGTCCAGTAAGAATGGCTGAATGCGGGGACTTGTGGCGGCAGGCCTGTAATCCCAGCACTCTGGGAGGCTAGGGCAAAAGGATGGACCCAGCTTAAGCAATTTAGTGACTTAACAAGACCCTGTCTCAAAATAAAAAATTAACTAGGGATATAGCTCAGTGTGAAGCCCCTGGGTTTGTTCCCCTTTGTGAGCATGGGTGGGCAGGGGAGGACTGCAACATGTTGAAAATAGAAAGTCTGTCAGTGTTACCCATTATAGACTTTTTTTTTTTTGAGACAGGCTCTTGCTCTGTAGTGCAGAGTGGTACTGAATTCACTATGTAGCCCAGATTGGCCTTGGACTCATGGCACAATCCTCCTGCCCCAGCCTCCTGAGTGTTGGAATTACAGGTGTGCACCACCATGCCTGGCTTATGTGGTGCTAGAGAATTGAACTTAGGGCCTTGGGCTTGCTAGGCAAGCACTCTAACCTATGCTCTTCCTTCAGCTTCCCTCCCCCCTATTATAGCTTCTTAAATAGTGACATTTTTAAGACAGGTCCCTGAACCTTTCTGAAAATGAATGCAAAAGTTTGACAGCTGTGCCTCTGTGCGTTTTTCACTGGAAAAGGTTCTTAGCATTCCCTGGGTACCGCAGCAGTTCTCCATCCCTGAGAGATTCTGGAAGCTTTTACCCTCTTGCTCCTTACTTCCATTGTATAAACAAACCAGAGCCCTCCCTGGAGGGTGCAGTAGGTGTTTAGGGCACACAACTGGTCAAATCCATTTTATCCTGGATGTCTGTTATATTTGATGATTCCAGAGCAGACAAAAGTTGTGACACTTGATTGCGTAGAAGGAAGCAATACTGTTGCGTTTAAAGAAATTTGAGGGGCTCTCTGTGTGCTGTTATTATGGGTAGTTTGGCAGGAAACCTAGAGCCATCTTAATTGTAAAAAAAAAAAAATCATTCAACCAACATTGTATTTGTTTTGGTCACTCTTCTTGACATTGGAAACTTTTTGGTGGCACTGGGCCTCAAGCTCAGGGCCTTCATACTGAGCTACATTCCCAGCCCATATTTATTTTTGATTTTTGAGACAAAGTCACTAGCTGGCCAGTACTTCGTGATCTTCCTCCTACCTCAGGGCTCTGGGACCACCACCTTCTTGAGACCTACCTGGCTCTCGTGATGGCACTGTTCTGCACTGCTTCTTCAGCAGGTCCCTCATCTCCCTGAAGCACCAGTGTTTTCAGTCTTTGAGGTGCCATCAGCCTCTTTCTACCCATTCCCCATGCAGCCTCAGGGTATTAGCCAGCTTTAACACCTATGGGGCACTGATGCGCAGATAGATATCGTAACTTTGGTAGACCCACCTTCCTGTCCCTTAGATTCCATATATGCATGGCAGAAGCATTGAATCCTCTCCCTTTCCAAAGCCCCTTTGTTCCTCACACCAGAAATCTGAGCCCTCCAGAATTTCTTCTGCTTACATCCCCATGTTCTGTCAGTGCTGGGGCTAAAACCAGGTTCATGTCAAATGCCTTCTGAATCGTCCCCTCCTGTCACCCTGTCTGCTGCTTCCATTCGTGCCTTCATAATCTTCAGCTGATCCTCCTGTCTTTCACCTTGCTCACTGCCCAAGAAATAACCTGCTCCCCACACTTGCCAGACACTACCCTGATGCTTCTGAGTGGGAAGTCCTGTACTAGACTCCCCCTATGCCCACACACACCCTTCCCCTTCATACCAGGAACTGAGCCTAGGGCGTTTGCCTTGAGCTACATCTCCAGCCTCTTTATGTATTTTTTAGTTTGAAACATGGTCTGACTACTGTTACTAGAGCCCAGGCCATGTTTGAATGTACATCAGTTCTGCGTGAGCCTCATAGACAGCTAGAAACTTCACGAATTCTTAACAGGATGCATTCGTTTCCCTGATGTAGTGCTTGGTGCTGCAGATGAGGCTCCTGCCACCTCAGAGCCGTTTTCCAGCAGCTGTGTGGAGCGGTTTCTTGAATGTGCCGTGTAGTTTCACATCTCTCTATCTTACTCTTCCTTCTGCCTAGAGTGTCTGCTGCCCGGTCCCGCCCCCACCCTGGCCCATGGCGTTCTGATCTTCCTCTCAGGCCCACCTAATCAGTCCCTGCAGTGCGAGGTGTTTTCCCTTTGCGACTTCCCCCGGGGACGAGTTTCTTCTGGATCCGCTTGCCGGGGTCCAGGCTACAGCTACTGCCCGGCTCCCTTCTCGGCCTTCACATTGATTGACTGTGTCACATTGCTCAGATTACTTCTCTCAGTGAGCCTCAATTTCTTCATTTGTAAAGAGACATAGTATAACTAACTTCTGCCTCCTGGGTTGTTGGTCCAGATATTGAGAAGTGCCTGGCTCTCGAGTCTGTGTTAGCTTGTGACGTCATCATGTTGGTTTCATTCTGTTTCGTGTCTGAGAGCAGGGAGCCATCTCACTCACCTTGGTAGTCCCAGCATCAAGTGTAACATTGAATCGGGTGTATCTTTTACAGCCAGAAAACACGTGAGTGGTAGGTAGGTGGGTGAATGTGTGAATGAGGATGTTAAATGAATGAGTCCCAGTGCCGATTGCAAACTACTAGCTAGGGGACTTAGCATCTTTTCGTGTGTTTGTTGGCCATTTGTATATCTGTTTTGGAGAAATGGCTATTTAAAACCTTTGTCCATTTTAAAATTAAGTTTTGCTTTGGGTTGGGGGAACAGCATATTGGTTAAATGCTTGCCTCACAAGCTTAAGGCTCTGGGTTTGATTCTCCAACAGCACATAAAGCTGGGTGTGGTGGCGCACACCTGTATTTTCAGTGCTCTGAGTCCAAGACTAGCCTGTCCTACATAGTGAGTTCAGGAGTAGCCTGGGCTACAGAGCAAGACCCTGTCACAAAAACACATAAATGTATAAATAAATAAAAGAAAATTAAGGTTTACCTTTTTATATTGAGTTACAGTTCTGTATATTCCAAATACTAGTCCTTTACTAGATAGAGAATTTGCAAATATGTTCTCCTAGTCTATAGAGATTTTGTTTGTTTTTTCTGTGTGCGGGTTTTATTTTTATTTATTTTGAGACTGGGTCTCTCCCTTGTAGTCCAGGGTTTCATGCTGTAGCCCATGCTGTCCTCGAATTTATGTTAGTCCTCCTGCCTCAGCCTTTCAGTTGCTGGGATTACAGGTGTGTGCTGCCACACCTGGCTTACTTTTATGTGGTTGGCAGGTGCTTTACCACTGAGCTAGGTCCCCAGACTTGTAGGGTTGTTGTGTTTTAATCAGGTGCTGTCGTTGATGCCCCAAGTCTTTAACGTTGGTAAAGCCTAATTCAGCTATTTTCTTTGGCTGCTTGTGCTTTTGGTGTCGTATTGAAGAAATTATTGCCTAACCCAAAGTCACAAAGATGTACACTTTTTTTTTTTTACTTCTTAATACTGATGTTTTCTTTGAAGAGTTTTTTATCATTTTTACTCTGTGTTTAGATCTTTGATCAGTTTAGAGTTATTTCTGGCCTCTTGCTTCTGTCCCATTGATCTGGCTTTCCCTGTGCGAGTACCTCATCTTGTTTAGACTACTTTTGTAATGAGTTTTGAAGTCAGGGATTCTGAGTTTTCTACTTTGTTTTTGCTTTGGTGGTTTGGGGGACAGCGGTATCCAAGGCTCAGCATCATCTGAGCATCTGCCCTACCACTGGGCTACACATCCTTGACTTTGTTCATTTTCAAGGCTGTTTGGCAGATTTCTGCTTTGGTTTGGGGACCAGTGCTGTCAGTTTTTGCAGAAACATCATTTTTGGGATCTTGACAGGCGTAGCACTGAAATCTGTGGCTCATAGTCATCTAAAGTTACTTCATTCATTTATGTTAACTGAGGTAATTGAAATCTCAGACTAGAGGTTGAGGGTGTTTTTATGAATTTATGTATTTATTTTTGGAGACAAGGTCTTGCTGTGTCACCTAGGCCTATCCTGAACTCACTGTGTAGCCCAGTCTGGCAGTCCTCCTGCCTCAGCCTCCCAAGTTTCGGGATTCTAAGAGTGTGCTACCACACCCAGCTTATTTTTATGTCCTGCTGGGGAATTGAACCTAGGCCCTTACGCATGCTAGCCAAACACTTAAGCCACTGGATTAACACCGCAGCCCTCAAGAATTTTCTAGAACATAGTGTGTGGTAGGTGGAATACTGATGGGATGAGCAATTGAATGAATAGTCACAGTAGTATTTCTGTTAAGGGATATGCTTTTAAGTTGCTCATAGAGAAAAGACATTGGTATACTGAGATGTATGTACACACCCATGGGCGTTTGAGGTTTGTCTATAACAAGCTAAGGATGTCTGTGGGCTAGGGGTTGATAGGACCAACAAGTCGGCTTGGATTTGGGACGTTGGTTTGTTAGTGGGTGTTTATGGATGCCACCCTTCCTTTGCTAGAACAAGGGTAGAGCAGTTTAGAATTTCTGTTTGACATTTTGGATAGCACACAGAAGATACTCAGACAGAGAGAGACTTCATGGCAAAATGACATGGCTTGGTTTTGACTAACGTACCTTCTGTTTTTGAGGCAGGGCTTCACTCTGATCCTCCTCTCACTAGGTAGCCCAGGCCAGCCTCAAACACTTGCCAGTCCTCCGCCTTAGAATGTTGGGATGACAAATGTGCACCTGGCTCCCGAATGTTGGAATTACAAACGTGCACCACTACCCCCATCTTAAGTGTTGCTGGGGAATCAAACCCAGGGCCTTGCTCCTGCTAGGCAAGTGCTTTCATCACTGAGCTCTGCCCCGAGCCTCGAGGATCCTGCATTTAAGTGTTGCTCAATTTCCTCCTGACAAGCCAGCTGTTAATCACAGCAGAAGCTTTTTTAGCTTGATTTGGGAGTCAGGTAGAGAGGACAAGAACTGAGGTCTCAAGAAACGGAGCTCTTTAAGGCATGATCTGCTGTCTTACTCATTTTCCAGGATGTCTCAGCTGCCGGTGAGGTCTGGGCAGACTTGTTTTCATAGGTCAGAAGTGCACAAAGTAGACTTCTTTTGGGTGGGAACATGCTTTGGACAGTGAGGGAAGGTGAATGCTTGTGGTCTCACTCTTGATTTGGGCTCCTGGGATTTCTGCAGTTTTTGGCCAAAGCAGCTAGTCTTCTAAATCTCCTGCTGCAGAGGTCCTTGTTTATGTCCTTCCTGCTTCTGCCCTTGGAGAGGAACCGTACCTGACCTGAAGCCCACCCATGTCTCCAGTGTGAGGAGTGATTTGGTCACTGGATACATGCCTTTCTTTTTTGAGACAGGGTTTCACTCTGTACCCCAGGCTGGCCTTGGACTCACAACAGTCTTCCTGCCTCAGCCTCCCCGAGTGCTGGAATTACAGGTGTTGCGCCACCACGCCTGGCGTATGTGGTGCTGGGGAATCAAACTCGGGTATGTAGTGCCTGATGAAGCACTTGCTAAGTAAGCATTCCTGCTGCCACCTTCCTTGTTATTGTCATCCCTGCTGTTTCCTCTTGTTGTTTTGTTTCATTTTGAAACAGAGTCTCACTCTGTAGTCCAGGCTGGTCCCAAATTCATTATGTAGCCCAAGCTAGCCTTGGACTCACAGCAGTTTTCCTGCTTCAGTGTCCTGGGTGTTAAGATTATAGGTATGTGCCACCACGCCCGGCTTTATGTGGTGCTGGGGAATCGAACTCAGGGCTTTGGGCTTGCCTGCCAAGCACTTTAACCTCTACGCCATTTCTCCAGCCCCTCCTCTTAGCATTCTTTGTTGTTGGGGCAGCTGCTGAATTTAAGATGTACAGCCCCTCACTCATTGTTCTTGAAACCTCAGAACTCTGGAAGCTGATCATGTGGTACTTCTCACTGGGTGTCAGACCTGAAATGAACTAGTCCAGGTGGTGTATAAGCTACAGTGTCCCATTAAAAATGTGAGGATGGGTTGGAGGAATGGCTGAGCGGTCAAAGCTCTAAGTACCCTCTGCATTCCCCAGCACCACATAAGCCGGGTGTGGTGGCTCAGGCCTGTAATCCCAGCACTTGGGAAGCAGAGGCAGGAGGATTACAGTGAGTCCAAGGTCAGCCTGGGCTCCATGGTAAGTTCAGGACCAGCCTGGGCTACAGAGCGAGACCCTGTCTCAAAAAGAAAAAAAAAAGTGAGGGTGGGGTGTGAGTAGTGTGGGGACAGTGGGGAGAGGCCTGTGGGACCCTGTGCTTCTTGCTTTGAAGGAGCATGGCCCTGCAGCCTTAGGGCCTTGACCTTCCTTTGACCCCTGACCTTCTCTTAGGAGAAAGCACAAGCTGGACTGTTCTAGAGGTGAGAAGGATCACAAGGGACAGAATCCCAGGCAGGGAAGAGGGAGGAGAGAACACATAGGCCAGAAGAGCCACAGTAACAAATTGGGTTCAGAGCAGGTTGAGTGGAGCAGAGATGAGCCACTTGGGCCCTCTGAGGCCTGGCAGCTTCCCAGAATTCTGCAGGCTGCTGGGAAAATGAGACACAAGGAAGAACTGCTTGAGCCTGATATCCAGAGTGATCCCATAAGACCCTCCATGGTAGAAGAAAATTGGTGGCGGTGAGGCTGTGTACATGGAGAAGAGTGGGCTCCTTTTTTCCGTGATGTTATTGGATCCTCTGGGCAGCCCTGGGGTATCCAGGAGCTGTGTCACTGTGGATGGGGTCCCTGGCAGGAGGACTGTGTTCTTTGGTATGGTGCTCATAGCAGCTCTCCAGTTAGGTGAGTGAATAAAAGGATGGATGGTCTGTCTGTGAAGTTAAAAGGATGGCAGCACACATTAGGGTCATCACTTACGTGGCTGAAAAGGGGGTTTAAGTGTTAGATACCAGGTAGAGTTGGCCAGTGACAGAGGAACTGACCACGTCCCAGCTAGGTGGTTCTCTCAGAAGGATGCTTCAGCCAGGACTGTGTGGTCCTTGCCATTCCCATCTCAGGTCCTTGGACAGCATCTCCTGGGAGCCAGCACAGGAGCTGCACCTGGATTTTCAGGGGACGCTCGGGCTGGAGGAAGGAACTAGAGCTGCCTCGTTGGCCTTTGAGCATTTCGCATCACCTTGTTAATCTCTCGTCTGTTTCCTTCTGAGTCACTGGGAAAGCAGCACGTGGAGGCATTCAGGCAGGGTCCCTGAAGTTAGGGGCCCAGCACGTCACTTTCTTGTTCTCCCTGAGGGTTCTGAGAACCAGGTGGCCTCCCAGAGATTTGGCTATGTAGAGAATCTGTGATGACTGCTTTCCTGTGCCCTGTCTGAGGGGGAGGAACCAGCTCAAGACAGGCACAGGTTCATGAGTGCTGTGACAGAGCCCCGAAACCAGCACAGGTAGGCAGCAGGTGCTTCCAGAAGAAGAATGTATGTGATATGAGCTTGTCCTGTGGCATGCATAGTTCAGCCAGATGCTTTGGGATCGTGTCTGGCAGTGGTAACAGGCCTACTGTGTGGCCCTGTGTGGCCTTTGGGGTAGGCACAGCCTGGCTGTGGGCAGGGGCCAGTCCTGTGGCAGAGGGCATGAAAAGTCTGAAGCCAAGGCCTGCTGCTGGCAGAGGCAGAGTGCTCCGTGGACTAGTTTCCTAGAGCTGCCCAAGTGGGGGCCTAAAGTAAGAGTGTGTGTTCTTTCCATCCTGGATGCCCAAGTGTGGAACCACAGCTTCTCCACTGGCTGCAGAGCCAGCTCCAGAGGTGCGGACGGGCCCTTTCTTGCCCCCCAGCTCCCACTGTGGCCTGTAGTCCCTGCCGATTGCGCATTGTGGACAGGACGCCTCCAGTGGCCATTCCTCTCTGTGTCTATACAGGCTTCCTCTCTGCGGTCTGACTGTGTCCAGATCTCCCTTTCAGGAGACCAGTCTGCTGGATTAGGGTTTACCTGAATGACCTTATCCAGCCTCATCCCTTCTGTAAAACCCCTGTCTCCAAATAAGGTCACACATTTCTGTGGTGTCAGGGGGTAAGATGTCAGTGTCTCTTCTGGTTGGGGACACAGCTCGGTTTGAAACACTAGGGCGGGAAGCCTGGCCACCCCGGCAGCCTCACATCTCACCAGTCCATCTGTTCTCCCGCAGAACCGGGCGGTGGGTCGGCCCAAGGGCAAGCTGGGCCCAACCTCCTCCGTGAAATTGGCTGCCAATCGGACTACCGCAGGAGCTCGCAGGCGCCGGACGCGATGCCGCAAGTGCGAGGCCTGCCTGCGGACCGAGTGCGGAGAGTGCCACTTCTGCAAGGATATGAAGAAGTTCGGGGGCCCGGGGCGCATGAAGCAGAGCTGCATCATGAGGCAGTGCATCGCGGTGAGTGTGCTGCCTGGGGGCGCGGCTCTGCCCCCAGGGCTGGGCCCGCCACTGCTCCGCGTCCTGTGGGGCTCAGGCCTCCACTGCTGGACTGGGGCCACCCTGCCACGTGGCAGGCTTCTGCTTCTTCAGTGCGCTAGTGGTCTGCTGTGTTGTCCAAGTACGTTGAAGTCCCTCCCGTTAAAGATGTTAGGGCAGCCTGTCCTGTCTGTGACCACATAGCCAGCATTATGGTTCGTTTCATGAGGATTCTGGGCCATTCGTTCCCTCCTGTCTCTTTCAGGATCAGAGGTCTGGGTGAAAGGTCTGTGACCCTGCTTAAGGAGCTGCTCAGACCAAGAGGATACATGGGTGGGAGGCGCTAGGCCCTGAGGACGTGGCTTCCCCTTCCATCCGACCTCCCCACTTCCTTAGGGCCCCAAGGCTTGGCCTTGCCCCAGGATCAGGCAGTGATGTGGACTTTGGTAACTTGGCATAGTCCTGGGGCTTGCCCGGCTTCCTCACTCCACACACCCACACACACACTGCCTTCCCTCGGGGCCTAGTGGTAATCCCCCTGCCCCCCTGGAAAAGCTGGCTCAGCTGGAGGGACAAGATTCCTGGGCCTTGGCGAGCTCGGCAGGTCCAGCCTGGCACAGGGTGAACCTTCTGATGCCCCTCCAAGACCAGCAGCACCTCCTTTTTCTCCCTGCATAAGCACTCTGCTTGTGTCTTGTGATCAACACATACCATAAAAATAGCCATCTTAACCATTTTCGCGTATACAGTACAGTAGTGTTAACTCTGCGTGCACACTTATGCACAGCTGATCTCTAAGACTCTTTTATCTTGCAAAACCACAACTCTGTGTCCATTGAACAGCTAACCCCCCCATTTCCTCCTGCTCAGACTCTGGCAACCACCTTTCCATTTTCAGTTTCTGAGAGTTTAACTGACTAGGTAGGTCACGTAAGTGGAGTCTTGCAGTGTTTGTGTAGTCATGACTGGCTTGTTTCGTTTAGCATACTGTCCTCAAGCTTATCCATGTCATACCGTGTGACAGAAATTCTTTGGGGAATTTCCCCATCCCCTTTTCGTTTTATTTTAAGGCGAGGTCTGACTAAGTTGTCCAGGTTAGACCTGGACTTGCCGTGCTCCTGCTTCAGCCTCCTAGAACTCTGGGATTACAGGCACGTGTCACCACACCTGACTGATGGAATTTCTTTTTTAAGGCTGAATATACTCTGTTATAAGACTATAACACACATACTCTTTCATACTTCATACTCTTTCCCCCTTCCCATTCCTCTTCGATTTATTTATTTATTTATCTACTTATTTATCTTAGGCCAGGCCTCACTTTGTAGTCCAAGGTGGCCTTGAACTGAAGGCAGTCCTCCTGTCTCACCCTCCCTAATGGAGGGATGACAGGTGTGTGTCACCACGCATCGCTTATGTGGTGCCGGGCCTTGTACTTGCTGGGCAAGGGTTCTTATGCTATGCTATTCCTCCAGCTCCCTTCTTGGCTACTTTGAACAATGCCACAGAGAATATGGGTTAATAGTCGCCGTCCTCGTGTCTGTTAGGTGCGATCACCGTATGGGCGTGGTGCGGTGCACCTTCTCAACAGTGATCATCTTTCTAGGTGCTTGTTGGCCTTGTGTGTATATATCTTCATTATAGAAGTGTGTTTTATCTTTGCAGATTTTTAATTTTATTTAGTGTTTTGCTGAATTCTAGCAGTTCTTCATATATTCTGGATAGTTACCCCTCCACAGAATTAAGTATAGATTTTTGTCTGTGTGTATATGTGCATTTTTCTGGGGAAGAAGATCTGTGTGATTCATGGGATTCTATCAGAAATTTAAGGGGTTGGCGGAATGGTACAGCTATAGGTTCTGAGTTTGATTTCCCAGTACCATATAAAGCTGGGCATGGTGGCACAGGCCTGTAATCCCAGCACTTGGGAGGCTGAGGCAGGAAGATTGCCAAATTCAGGGCCAGTCTGGGCTACAGAGCAAGACTCTGTCTCGAAAGAAAGAAAGAAAGAAAGAAAGAAAGAAAGAAAGAAAGAAAGAAAAGAAAGAAAAAGATTTTAAGAATCTCGTCTGTGGAAACTATTGGTTTTGAAAAAGTGTCACCTAAAACTTAGCATGTTGGCGGTAAACTCACAAACTACCTTTTTACTTCTCTACTCTGGTGCCCTGCACCCAGCTATGGGAAATCTTTGTGATCAGCCACCTTGTCTTTGCAGCTCTGCTGCCTGGCCCTCTGTGCTTTTCATGCCCACAGGATGTTTTTCTTCCAACCCTTCTACCTTGCTAAGCACTTCTTCCATGGTTTACCCATCTGTGATGGGTACATCCCGCCCACCCCCCACGTGGTGGCATCTTCCTCCTTCGGTGTCCTCCCTTTCTGCCAGGCCCGTGACCTCCAGGATCTGTGCAGTCACGTTGCCTCTGTGTCTGTCTCGTACTGCCACCTGAGTCCGTCCCCTGACCGTGAGCCCCCCTTTGGCCACTGTGGCTGCTCCCTGCTCCTCCAGGTCTCACCAGGCCGTGCCCCTTGTCTGGGCCTGCCCCCGTGCTGACGGTTTCCTACACAGGCTTCTCTGGCCTCACTCAGCTCTGGGTTCCTTCTGCCTTTTATGTCCTCTGAGTTCTCCAGAAGTCAGCCCCGGCTGCTTCAGATAACACTGGAACACAGCTTGTCCACGTTTTCCCTGGATTTCAGAATCCAAGGTGAATTATGTGTTTGTCTTCCCACATTGTTGAGGGGAGCCACTGTCTTGCCTCTGTACCCTGCTCAGTCCTTCGCTCCAGGTGTTAGCAGGTATTTTTAGGGATTTGCTGAACGACTAATGCCCCCACCTTCTGAGTTCATTCACTTGTTAGCCGAATGTGTTTCAGCTTATCTGAAGCACCTCTGAAGTGCTTAATAAAAACTATGACTTTGCTTCTGCATTCTGGGACTGAGCAATAGTTGGTGGCTCCATGAACAGAACGGGGACGGCAGGCCTGGCCTGGCCGCTTACCTCAGTTGCCAAACTTTGTGGTCTCAGGGCCCCCATATGTTGTTTACATTGGTTACTATATTAATAATAAAAACTGACAAATTTTAAAAATAAACCCATTTATATGGTAATATAAATAACATGAGGACCAGCTACAGAAATAATGAGAAAAAAATTTTTTGAGACAGGGTCTTACTGTGTAGTCCAGGCTGTTCTTAAATTTACTGTAGAGTCCAGACTGGCCTCAGATTCACAGCAGTCCTCCTGCCGCAGCCTCCCAGGTGCTGGGATTACTGTTAGTGCCACCACATTCAGCTATATGTGGTACTAGAGGATTGAACCGAGGGCCTCTCAATTCTTAGGCAAGAGCCTTAGCCACTGAGCTATGCCCCTAGCCCCAGCTCACTTTTTTTCCTTTTGTATAGCCCTGGCTGGTCCCGATCTCACTGGTACAGCCCAGGCTGGCCTTGAACTCAGGACACTCTGCCTGCCTTAGCCTCCCGAGTGCTGGGATTACAGGCTTGCGCCAAAATGCCCAGCTCTATGTGGTGCTGGGGAATCAAACTCAAGACCTTGCGCTTGCAAGGCAAGCACTTTAACCCCGGTGCCGTCCCTCCAGCCCTCCTACCTCCTTTTGCAATCCAGTCTGTTGTGCTGTATTGTGTCGGAAGCATGAGGAAAACCTGGCCTCACACAGGTCTGGACAAGGGCGTAGGTACTATGTCAGTAGTTTTTACAGGCAGTGGTGGCAGGTTCTTAGAGGTTAGCTGCAACATGGAATCTGTACCGGTATCAGTGAACTTTTCATTCTGTTGCATTAAAAGTCATCACTCGTGCCCTTTGCTCATGCAGCCTGTTGTAACATTGCACACTGATCACTTACTAGCCTACTGAGGCAGTTTCCAGATACTGCTGCCTACCGTTTTGCTGTTTATACAGGTAGATATGCGTGTGTATGTACATATAGAATCCCCTTCACCACCACCACCCCCCCTTTTTTTGAGACAGGGTCTCACTCTGTCATCTAGGTTTGGTCCCAAGCTCACTGTGTAACTCAGGCTGACCCCAAACTCAGCAACCCTCCTGCTTCAGCCTCTCGTGTACTAGGGTTACAGATACGCACCTCCACTCCCAACTATTCTTTATGTGGTGCTGGGGAATCAAACTCAGGACCTTGTGTGTGCTAGACATGCACTGTAACCACTGAGCTGTGACCTCACCCCAAACCCCACGCCCACCCCTAAAATCCTGTTTTTTAACATCTCAGTCTCATCAGGAAAGCCTTTCAGTATTGGGAATCCTTCTGTCCCAGTCTGTCCTGGCTCCTGGAAGTTTTCCACTTTCCATATCCCTGCACATACTTGCATTTTGTCATGTAAACCACATGCTGTCCGCTGTTATTCTGCAAAGGCTTGCTTCTCGTATTTTCACAAGAATACACCAGGACTTACTATTTTGTTCAGTCATGCTTGTAAATAAAAATGTTCTGTGGAGAAGGTCGCCCCTGAGCTTACCGCGCAGTCACGGGGGCCTTTCCCTTAGACACCACCCCGGGAGTGTTGAAGTGCTGTGGGTATGCTGTGTGCAAAGGACGCACACTCAGGGATCGGAGTCTTAGTAAAACTAATAATCAAGGACTTTAATAATCTTAAATGGCACTGGAAATCTTTTCTGTGTGTGTGAGCAGCCTAGGAGCCAGCGACTGCTGGAAGAGCTGGCTGTCTTTTAGTGCTGAGGAGCCGGCAGTTTCAGGCCCAGGTTTATCTGCCATCAGGCCAAACACCACCAGAGGGGGAAGGCAAGGAAAAGGCAGTTTGTGTCCGTCTTGTAATCTGAAGGCTATCCTTACCTCACAGGCCTCCCTCAGTGCTGGGGACACTCTGTGCCGCCACAGAGCCAGGCAGGAGCACCCACCTCCTCAGGGCCTGTCCTCCACGTTTAACACAGGCCCCCTTCCACCCTCACTCGCTCCTGGCCATCCCTGCCTCAGCTTCTCAGTCTCTTCTTCCATCTACCATATTCTGTTGTTTTCCATTTTGACTGCCACCCTGCATGCAGTAAAAGATAAGTCCAGGATGGCAGAGATCGTGACCTGTCTGGCCCACTGTTAGATTCCTAGTTCTTTTTTTTTTTAAATGGGTCTCAAAATTTTGTGACAGATACCTGATCAAGTTGTTCCCATTAAACAGTTTTGATTTTAAAAACTAGTAACTTAAAATTACCACATACAAACAAATGGCATATTTCTAGTTCTTGTAAAAGCACCTGGCACATAAAAGTCATAGCCTGGTAAGTGTGTGAGTAAATGCTTGGATATGCCTGGGCTGGCTCTCTGACATCTCCCACCAGCCTCCATCCTGGTCCCCGGGGTTCTACCCTCCCTCCCTGCTGACCATGTGTCTCCTTGGCTCCTCAGCCAGTGCTGCCCCACACCGCCGTGTGCCTTGTGTGTGGCGAGGCAGGGAAGGAGGACACAGTGGAAGAAGAAGAAGGCAAATTTAACCTCATGCTCATGGAGTGCTCCATCTGCAATGAGATCATCCACCCTGGATGCCTTAAGGTAAGCAGCCCTGGGGGCCCTGGCCGTGCTGCCCCTCCTCACCTGGTCAGGGTTAGGTTCCCTCCCTGTACACTGCTGGGGAAGTGGTAGGGTGATGTAGCTTGTTAAGTTCTTAGGACCCCCAAGTCCAGGAGATTGATCATGTCACCAGAGCCCAGAGTGTGAAGGGTCTGGAGCAGTGTCCCTTAGGGGGTGAACCCGCCACAGTCACCACCATCATGTACCTCAGAGCCATAGAGGAGTCTTGGTATTTCAGCAGACCAAAAACACAGGCAGCCTATGGATAGGTACCTTGCCAGGGGGCAAAGACCTAGGGTGGCTTCTAGGAGAAGAAAGCCTGGGCCGAGGAGGACAGGTCCTGAGTGACAGGTGCTTGCTTTCCTGTGCTTCTGCGCCAGGAACCGGTTCCCTTGGTGTGCCCGGGGCAGGGCTGCCTGCTGGGTGACCTCTGTGCTTGCCTGGCTCAGATAGCAGGTTCTGCCTCAGAAAGGAAGAGACCAGCGTAGGCTGGCATGTCTTCTGCCCCAAGAGGATGTGGCCGTGCCTTCGTGTGGGCCTGCTTAGGCTGGCGCTGCAGCGCTCCGGGGGCAGCACCCCCCCAGCACTGGACACCGTATGTTTTCATCCTCACGTCTCCTCACTTGCCCCACATACAGGACTCAGTCAGGACTCTGAGGGTGCAGTGGTTCCCTTGGCTTTGGAAGTCCGCCTTTCCCATTGTAACTGCCTGCTGTTTTCTCTTCTTCCCCAGTTCTTGCCAGTGACACAACCGTAGGTTGGCTCCTTTCTGTGTGCCAGGCCCTCCTGAGCTGACTGCTTTATCTAGGTCCCCTCACAGAATTCTCTCAACCCCCCAGAGAGACAGGCCCTCTAATTCCATCTCACAGACAAGGACACTGGCCCACAGAGGTGATCAGCTCAGTGCCTGAGCCTGTCAGAGGCAGGAGGTTCAGGATTTGAACCCTGCTCTGAACCCAGAGCCACCATCTCGACCAGATCTATGCAGTTGTTTTCATTTGGCTAGACAGAGGATGGACACTGGCTGTGGGAAGTGGGTGTGGATATCTCTGGTGCATTTGGCCTCACAGGGACCTAGTGTCCATGGGGCCCCACCTGGTCACCCTTCCCTGTCCACTGAATCCCAGTTTATCCTTCCAGATTAAGGAGTCAGAGGGTGTGGTCAACGATGAGCTTCCCAACTGCTGGGAGTGTCCCAAGTGTAACCACGCTGGCAAGACCGGGAAAGTGAGTGCAGGCTCCATGTCCTGGGCGATTGGTGGGAAAGGGGTGGGACAGGCCGTGCCATGACTAGCCTGTCCCGGGGTGGTCAGGCAGATGGCATGTGGCAGCCAGGGAGAAAGAAAGGGCAAGTCCAGGGATATACAGTCGGGTTGTTTCTTCTCTCTTTTTGGCCTACAAGCAAAAGCGTGGCCCTGGCTTTAAGTATGCCTCCAACCTGCCTGGCTCCCTGCTCAAGGAGCAGAAGATGAACCGGGACAACAAGGAAGGGCAGGAGCCTGCCAAGCGGAGGAGTGAGTGTGAGGAGGCGCCCCGGCGCAGGTCTGACGAGCACCCCAAGAAGGTGCCCGCAGACAGCATCCTACGCCGGAAGTCTGATGATGTGCACCTGAGGAGGAAGCGGAAATATGAGAAGCCCCAGGAGCTGAGTGGACGCAAGCGAGTATGGACAGGGAGGCCCTGGGCAGTGGAGGGTTGGCCTGGATGGTGCTGGGGGCGGGATGCAGGGTGGGGGTGGAGATGGGCAGCTGCCAGAACTCCGGATCCTAGATCTTTGCTGCCCTGAGCAGGTCACCTATATCTTGAGTGTGTGGCCCAAAAAGAAAAGGAAAAACCAGCAAGTCACTCCTCTTCCCACCCCCTTTAGGCCTCGACGCTTCAAACGTCCCCCGGTTCCTCCTCTCACCTCTCGCCGAGGCCCCCTCTAGGCAGCAGCCTCAGTCCTTGGTGGAGATCCAGTCTCACTTACTTCCAGCAGCAGGTGCTACCATGCCCCACCCTCCGGAGGCCCTGGGGACTTGTGAGTCCCAGGCTCGCCCTTGCCCCACTCCACTCCTCCAGCCCTTGCCTGAAGTCCCCAAGGCCTGTCTCTGCCTGTGGTGGGCCCAGGGATTGCTCTGTGAGAACAGCCTCTGTTGTGGGGATTGTAGCTCAAGCTGCCGCTGGTGCATAATCCTGGTGGCCTGCTCTGCCTACTGACCTTGCCATTATCAGCCACAAGGTGGCGCCTGGAACTGCTCCCATTCCAGCACCCTGGCTTGGCTGGAGATGTCCCAGCTCCCAAATGAGGCTGGTGTGATGGGCAGCTCAAGCCCCTGGGTCTGCCCAAGGTGGGAGGTCAGCAGGGTGGGACCAGCCAGCCATCCTCCTGAGAGCAGCAGCAAGGTCTACCACGTGTCAGACATGAGATAGGAGGTGGTATTTGTGGGGTGGCATCTCAGTCCTGCTTGGAGACTGAGCTCATGGTGGGGCTGGCTGTAGAGGAAACCCTGGTCCTTGGGAGCCAACACTGTGTCCTTTCTTCCCCACAACAGCTAAAACCTGGCAAAGAAGATAAGCTTTTCAGAAAAAAGGTACCGGTACCATCTTCCCCTCTCCTTTTCTGTGTGCCCAGCCTGCTCCTAGCTGTCAGAACTGCAGACAGCACTCTGGGTAGACCCCTGGCAGAGGGTGGGGAGGTCAGAACCCCTGAGCTGACAGCTGGCCTTCCACCCCCCGTTCCTCTCCTGCAGCGGAGGTCCTGGAAGAACGCAGAGGATCGGATGTCGCTAGCCAATAAGCCCCTCCGACGCTTCAAGCAGGAACCAGAGGATGACCTGCCTGAGGCACCCCCCAAGTCCAGAGAGAGCGACCACTCGCGATCGAGCTCCCCCACTGCTGGGCCCAGCACTGAGGGGGCCGAGGGCCCAGAGGAGAAGAAGAAGGTGAAGATGCGCCGGAAACGCCGACTTCCCAACAAGGAGCTCAGCAAGGAGCTCAGCAAGGAGCTCAACCATGAGATCCAGAAGACAGAGAGCAGCCTGGCCCATGAGAACCACCAGCCCATCAAGTCGGAGCCGGAGAGCGAGAACGAAGAGCCCAGGAGGCCCCTGGGCCTCTGCGAGCGCCCCCACCGCTTCAGCAAGGGGCTCAATGGCACACCCCGGGAGCTGCGGCACCCGCTGGGGCCTGGCCTGCGCAGCCCGCCCCGTGTCATCTCTCGGCCTCCGCCCTCCGTGTCCCCGCCCAAGTGCATCCAGATGGAGCGCCATGTGATCCGGCCGCCCCCCATAAGCCCCCCACCTGACTCACTGCCCCTGGACGATGGGGCAGCCCACGTCATGCACAGAGAGGTGTGGATGGCCGTCTTCAGCTACCTCAGCCACCAAGACCTGTGCGTCTGCATGCGGGTCTGTAGGACCTGGAACCGCTGGTGAGGGGCCACCCGGCATCAGGGCTCCAGGCTGCAGCTCATACTGGCCCAGAACAGCCAGGGCATAGCGTGTGTCCCCGCTTGAGTGACTTGTGTTTTTCTTTTAACCCTTGTTAGAGCCTAGGCATTTTCCACAGGGTTCAACGCTGCAGCAACAGCCCTGCTAGTCTTCTGTCAAAAGGCAGTGCCTGTTTTCCTGATGTAGCTCCTTAGAGGCCAGGAGTACCTCAGTTTAGAGCGAGGGTGCTTCTGCTTTTAGCCGTGCACTGACACCTACTGGTTCCCTAGCCAAGGCTGAGTTCCTCGTCTTCCAGCATAAATGGCACAAAGCCTGCCTTAGAGTTTGGTGGTGTGGCCTGGAGAAGGGTACTGTACTAGTGAGGTCCTCTTGCAGCCTGCGGCCATCAGAGCACAG
This sequence comes from Ctenodactylus gundi, assembly GCA_004027205.1. NCBI lineage: Eukaryota > Metazoa > Chordata > Mammalia > Rodentia > Ctenodactylidae > Ctenodactylus > Ctenodactylus gundi. The sequence continues at coordinate 126,563 of PVKB01002439.1, read as the reverse complement.
ATGTCAAAAAGCAGACAGATGGGTGCTAAGCAGAAGCCCCGAAGGCTGAGCTTTCCCAAGGGTGGGAGGTAAGGGAAAGGGCCGTAGCCATGCAGCAACTCCCTACTGCACCCGCGCTTCTGACCGTGTCCTTCCTGTTGGCCCCAGGTGCTGCGATAAGCGGTTGTGGACCCGCATTGACCTGAACCACTGCAAGTCCATCACACCCCTGATGCTGAGTGGCATTATCCGGCGCCAGCCCGTCTCCCTTGACCTCAGCTGGACCAATATCTCCAAGAAGCAGTTGAGCTGGCTCATCAACCGGTTGCCTGGTGAGCCCTGGATCCCCACGGTGCAGTAGTGGGGTGCTGGGAGCATGCCCTGACCCTGACCCTGCCTTGTGCCTGTCCGGCAGGGCTGCGAGACTTGGTGCTGTCCGGCTGCTCCTGGATCGCTGTCTCAGCCCTCTGTAGCTCCAGTTGTCCATTGCTCCGGACCTTGGACGTCCAGTGGGTGGAAGGACTGAAGGATGCCCAGATGCGGGACCTTCTCTCGCCACCCACAGATAACAGGCCAGGTAGGGTGCCAGGTTAATTGCCGGGCTTGGGCTGCCTCGAGGGTTATAGAGGGCAAGTGGCTGAGCTGTGCTGCTGTGCTGGGTGTGTGTCTTCAAGCCTTATCTGGTTTCAGCCCTTCTCTAAAGAACACAGGGAGGGGTCCCCACTGCTGTGCTTTTAATTGGCTTCGGGCACACAGGAGACCCAAGAGGAAGCAGGGGATCCTTGGCACATGCCAGGGTTGCTCTGGCTCTGGAGGTGTTTAACTGTTTCTGTATGACCTGTTTTCAGTTGGCTTCAAGCCACCTTGAGCATTGGGGTCCGGGTGGCTGGGGGAAGGCTTGTAGTACATCCCAGGTCACCTGCCTGGATCAGTGCCCCAAGCCACACCTGCAGTCATGAATGAGAGGGCTGATGGGGCTTCAGATAGGAGTCTGGGCTATTCATTTCTGTGTTGACTGGCTGATTGCTGCTGAGTGAAATGGGCTTTCACTATTTCTACATTTTCTGGAGAACCTAGAAATCTAAATTTGGTTTGGAATCATCTGACTTATAAATGTTAGAATTCTAGTCGTAGGCTGAAAGATAGCATAATGATTAGAGAGCTTGCCTAGCAAGCACAAGGCCTGGAGTTCAATTCCCCCACACCACCTAAGCTGGTGGTGCACACCTGTTATCCCAACACTTGGGAGGGTGAGGCAAGAGGACTGCCATGAGTTGGAGTCCAGCCTGGGCTCCACAGTGAGTTCGGGACCGCCTGGATTTCAGAGCAATGCCCTATCTCAGAGGAGAGAGAATTCTGATGGTGGGGGAAAGTGCCTTAAGACTAAAGGAAATCTGTGATTGGTAGGCCTCCAGGGTGTCATGTCATCTTGACTTCATCTCACTGCTCAGGTGGAACAGTTGTCCTCCTCCTTCCCGCAGGTCAGATGGACAATCGGAGTAAGCTTCGAAACATCGTGGAGCTGCGCCTGGCAGGCCTGGACATCACAGACGCCTCCCTGCGGCTCATCATCCGCCACATGCCCCTGCTCTCCAAGCTCCACCTCAGTTACTGCAACCACGTCACTGACCAGTCCATCAACCTGCTCACTGCTGTCGGCACCACCACCCGTGACTCTCTGACCGAGATCAACCTGTCAGGTGAGGCCAGCGCCCCTGAAACAGCTGGGAGATCCCTATTCGTTAAGAACTCTCCGTGTGCTGTTAGCTAGGTGCCGAGATGTATATAACCAGGGGATGACACAGGCCCCCTAGACCCCGGGAAGCATCTCTACCCATGTCACAATCAAATTGTAATAATCACCAAAAATTAATGTTGATAACAGTAAGAGCACGTAATAGCAATGGTTTCTGATCCAGAACACGAGCTCAGGATGGCTTCCTGCGGATGGCACAGGCTAGCTGATGACCTGACAGCCATTCTGGGAAGGGACAAAGGGCACTGAGGCTGGGCCACCGTGGGCTGGAGGTGAACCCAGACAGACAGGAAACTGGTTTCTGCATTTGTTATCATTGCTTGTGTGATGCCACGTGACCCTGATAACAGGACCCTGTTGTTGGGACAGAAAAAGAAAACCCTACAGTGCCCTTACTGTTCCCTGTCTGTCCAGCACCACAGAGTGCTTAGTCCCTGACTGGTTAGGGGGGACAGGAGTTTGTTCTGATGGACTTGGGTTTGTCTGTGCATACGCTGAGGGGACAGTACTGCCTGTCATCAGGCCTGCTAACCCATGGTTGGGCAGGTAGCTTGGGATGCTGTAGATGGGGATGTCACACTGGACAGATAAGACTAAAAAGGGAACATGAAACTTTTTTTCATCAGAAGTTTCCAAGTATTAGAATACCTCCGCCTCAGTTAAATTCTATTTGACACACTTTTGTTGTGACGTTGTACTCCGCAGGAGGTTCATGTTCGTGCCTGATGGGTATGTTGGTGGTGGCACTTGTCCCACTCAGAGACAGGAAAGAGCGGTCCTGAAGTGAAGCATGACTGACACGAGCTGCAGCCCCAGCTCTGGAGCCGCCCTGCAGGCTCGTATGCTCACCTTGCTATCGTGGTGGCTTCTCGCAGAGTTCTAATTCTGTGTAGCTGTAGCACGCACAGGTCTCAGTCCAAGTCCCCTCCACTGCACTGTGATTCAGGAACTGTGTGAGTGTGTAGATCATCTCTTTCCACCACAGAACACAGAGGTCACCTTTTCATCTCAGTACATACACACACGTCTGCATTCTCATCAATTTACCAAGCACATTAAGGCATATGTGTGTTAGGCCATGTTTATGTGGGTGCTCAAGGCAATCCTTCCTTTCTTCGTCCACCGCGTAAATGTTTGGGCTTTCACTTCAGTATTTACTTCATTTCCAGAGACTCACGCCTCTGCTGCATTTCTATTCAGTTGTGCCTGTATTAACTTGCTGTCACAGAATGTGGGCGTGCCATCATGGCGTGCTCCGGCCTCCCCACTCCCACCTCCATCTTCACATGTAAACGTTGGCCAGTGTTGTGCCATGTAGTCTCATGTAGTCATGCTTCCTCTCCCGAATAAGTTGTTTTAGGTTTCGCTAGAGTTAATAATAGCCTCTGTTACTTACTACAAACTGTACGAGAACATTTAACTCATACACCGCCATCCCTTACCTGCCCTCTCCCCCGGCCTTTCTGTCCCCTCCATTAGAATTCCTGAGACTTAGGCTGCTATCCAGAAAATCTCTTGGGGCTGTGTTGTTTTGGGTGCTATCCTTTGAGCCCTTGTCAATATGCCTTGTCTTGATTGACGCATTGGTTTGGAGAATAGGAAGAGGGTTTTTTTTAATCTTTATTTTTTTGAGACAGGGTCTCACTCTGAAGTCCACTTTGTGCCTGGACTCACTGTGGAGCCCGGCCTGGCTGGCCTCAGACTAATGGCAGTCCTCCTGCCTCAGGCTCCTGAGTGCTGAGATTCCAAACCATGCCCAGCTTTATGCAGTGTTGGGGAATTGAACTCAAGGCCTTGAGCTTGCTAGACAAACACTTTAACCTCTGTGCTATTTTTTTAGCCCCCACTTTCACTTTGAACCAGTTGACACCTTCCTTTTTCTGTTTTCCATCTCTGCATTTGTTCTTTTCCTTTATGATAACATCTTCTACAGTGAGTTCATTCTGCCATTCTGTAGGATTGTAAATGAAATTGCTGTTTATATTAATCAGAAGAGTCAAACGTTTGCAGTTTCATCTGGTTCCACCTTCACTTCTTCACTCTGTATTAGTAAGAGTCTTTCAAGTTGAATGTCGATGTTGGGTCTTCTGTGTACCCAAGGATGAGGAGATACTCTGGGCAGTCTGTTGGAGCTTGTCTATTGTGAGCAACAGCGCAGGGGTGATCTGCATAGGTTGTTTGTGGAAACCTGCATACCAGATGTTCGTTATTCAGTGGATCAAGGTCACCAAAGATTCTCCTTGATCTCTAAACTAGGGTATAGGCCGGACTCCAAGTGTATTGTGGCTGGACAGAGGAAGGAGGCTTTGGAGTATTGGTAGCTGGCAGAGGTCTGGAGTACTGAGGATCCAATCCAGCGCCTTTTCCTCAAGCAGCCATTTTTTTAGTTTGGATTTGGACACAGGGTCTCACTAAGTTGCCAAGTTGTGTAGGCTGAGCTGGGTTGTGATCCTCCTACCTCACCCTCCTGTAGTGCTGGGATTACAGGCCTGTGCCACCAGGCCAGGCCAGGCCCTTAGTCCCCATTTTTGAGTGAGTGCTCGTGTCCTGTTCCTGGTGCTACCCTATCTAGAAACTTTGTCTTTTTTCTACCAGGAGCTAAGACCCCAGCCTCCTGCTGGAAAGAGTAGATCAAGGCACTTTAACACTCCTGAAGTCGATTTTCAGCCGGTGCTCCTGATTCTAACGTCTTTCTTAGCCATTCTTCCAGTGTACTTCTGGCTTCTACTACAACCCTACTTTCCATGAAGCCATTTACCAGCTCCATCTAATTAAGTTGCTTTTCCTTTCTCTTCAGTTACTTGAGGGTTATACTTTCTCGAACCTACTAAATTTCATCTTCCTTGCAATAAAGTATATGTAATATAGGGTTGACCAATTTACCAACTTTTATAGGGGCTGAGAGCATAGCTCAGCAATTAAAGCCTAAAGCCCTGGTATCAGTTCCCCAGCACAATATAAACAGGTATGCTGGGATTGTAATCCTAGCACTTGTGAGCCTGAGGCAGGAGGACTGCCATGTGTTCAAGGCCAACCTGGGCTACGTAGTGAGTTCAGGACCAGCCTGGATGTAGTACAGAGTGAGACTCTGTCTTAACAAAAGAAAAGGAAGACAACTTTTATATATACAAGTAATTTACCTATACAAATCCACTTATTCAGGGCCTGGGGCATAGCTCAGTGATTGAAGTGCTCTCATGTCATAAAGTTTTTCTGTATTCTAAGTATTTACTTCCTTAGTTCTTATGTTTACATCTTTTGCTCATTTCGAGTTTTCACATGTGGCATGTATTAGGGGGTCCATTTTCATTCAAGCACAAGGACATCCTGTTTTTCCATCACTGGTTGTTGAAAAGACCATCAGTTCCCTCCTTCTGTGGTATGTGACACCCTTTTCAGAGTCTCACTTCATAGCCTAGGCTGGCTTTGGACTCACGGCAAGCCTTATGTCTCAGCCTCCTGAATGCTGGGATTATAGACCCCCATCACCACCACGTCCAGCTTATGTGGTACTGGGGAATTGAACTTGAGTACTTAGCACCTTCCATGTGCTAGGCAAGTGCTTTCACTGATGAACCATTCCTCCAGCCACGTCACCCTTTTTAACCAGTGTTTATTTTGGGGCTGTCAGTTTTAGTTCATCCGTTTTTTTTCTTTATTGCTTTGGGGGTTACTGCATTTATGAATTTTAGAATGGATCTTTCTGGTTCTGCAAAAAGTACTTACAGGATTTTATAGCCGTTTCATCACATTTGTAGGTCTCTGGGTAGTACTGACATCTTAATGACATTGACTTCTAGTTATGGGACGTCTTTCAGTTGTCTTTAATTAGCAGTGTTTTGTAGTTTTCAGTATACAAGACTTTTACTTGCTTGAATTTATGAGTTTTTCCTTTTGATGGCCTGGCAAGTGAATTTTTACCTTTTTATTTCGTATTATTTATTGGTATTTAGAAATGTTGATTTTTTTTTGTTGTCTCTGTATACTGTAATTTCACCTAACATGTCTAAATTTATTAGAAGAGAACAGTTTTCTCTGGGAGGTAGAGTTAAGGTTACCTGCCTGAGTCAGCCTTGGGGTAAATGTGTGTGAGATTAGTTAAAAACTATGGCATGTACTTGGCAAATTTTTGTTGTTGGGCAGTACTGGAGATTCAACCCAGGTCCTCTGTATTGAGCCACATGCCCAGCCCTTTTTTATTCAGTCTAAGTTGCCCCAAGTTGGGATCAGAGCTGCAGTCCTCAGGCTCCCCGAGTGCTACACGGTACTCGCTTTGGCAGGCTGCCTTGCAAACATTCAGTTCTCCCACCTTCATTCTTAACAGCCCAGCCCTCATTTGTCAGTGGCTCTGCATGGGGTCTCGGCCACTTTATGGGGTTGTCTTTATTGAGACAGGATCTCATTCTGTACTCCAGAATGCACTAGGTAGCCTGTGCTGGCCTTGAACTCATTCATAGTCCTCCCTCCTGTCTCTCAGCCTCTGGAGTGCTGGGATTACAGGTGTGTACCACTACACTCAGCCAGATGCGGTGCTGGGGCATCGAATGCAGGGCCTTGTGCTCCTAGGTAAGTGCTCTAATTACTGAGCTATGCATCTGAGAACAGGCAGTCGTCCATGTGGAGTTGTGTGCACCGCTGTTGTAGAGGCGCCAAAAACGTGGATAGCACTGGCCTTGTATGTACTATCTGTTTGCCCTTGTACATAAGTGAAAATGTTTAACATGATGATAAGCAAAGGTCTCAGTGTCACTTGGGAGGGAATAACCATATTCTCACCTATTTGATTCATACCATAAAGAATCTACCCTCTCGGTACACTCTGTCAGTTAGATGGTAATTGGCACCTAAACCAGTTAACTATGGAGTCCCTTCCAAAAGAAAGTAGCAGAACTTAGGTACCATTCGATAGGCCGTGGAAAGGTGTGCACGGAAGGATGCACAGTGGCCTTCATGTGTTCTCACACTGTCTCAACAACTCCACTGGGTACTTACCTGAAGGTGGTAGGTAGTCCAGGCACAGTGACATGCAGGGAGGGTGATCCTCAGCAGTGTGAGCTGGCAGAGTTGGGGGACCTGCTCGTGGAGGACCACAGGAGGTCAGCCCTGTGCTCTAAGTCTGAATTTTGCAGTGGACCGAGGACCTGCTAGGCAAGCGCTGTTCCACTCAGCCTGAGTACTTAAGCATGTATTTGCATTTTGCATTTGATGGATGAAACCTGTCCCCATCTGAAGAGAGCTTTTAAAAAAAAAAAACAGATTACATATTCTGTAGGACGTGAGGGGCTAGAATACGCTGCAGAGCTGTGTCTCATCTGCTGAGCTCCTGTGGTGGGGCCACACGCTTGGCACCTCCTCCCCTCACATCATTTCCTCTTCCCTGCAGACTGTAATAAGGTCACAGATCAGTGCCTGTCCTTCTTCAAACGCTGCGGAAATATCTGTCATATTGACCTGAGGTACTGCAAGCAAGTCACCAAGGAAGGCTGTGAGCAGTTCATAGCTGAAATGTCTGTGAGTGTCCAGTTTGGGCAAGTAGAAGAAAAACTCCTGCAAAAACTGAGTTAGTCCAAGGACAAATGTGTAAATACTGGTGGGTTGGGGAGGGTACACAGCTGGGGAGGGGTAAAGACTTTAAAAGAGGGCTTTTATTTCCCGTTTGGAACATGGAACAAGAGACCACAGAACAATTCAGTTTTGCAAATCCTGCCAAGGGAAAAGCCGTTCAACCACCCATTTTGGGGATGTATGAGGTGAACCGTTCCTCTGGTCTTTCTGCATTTAATTCACACCGCTGTCTGGACCATTTTAAGGCGGCCTTTACAAGAAGACATTCCCGTCGCAAGGAGGATGGGCTTTAGAGAAAGCCTCTAACAAGCGAGGGCTTAGGGGTGAGGGGTTTTCCTTCCTTGAATTGTCAAGGTTTTTTCCTGGTGTCAGCATAACATGGACCACATACCACATCTGCTGCCATCTTGACATGTTTTGTTTCTTTGGTTTTGTTACATCTTACATTATGCAGAACTATTTTTGTACAAATTGTTTAAAAGTTATTTATGCAAGGTTTGAATGCATACCAGTGTTTTTAATTGTTTTGAGATTGCCAACTTTCCTGGTTTCCTTCAGGTAGGAGAGAACTTAACCTGTACTTCATCCACACAAAAGACCCATCTACTAATGTGTCCAGACCCAGCCGAGTGGGCTAAGACCTTCCACTTAAAAGCATGTTTAATTGGAAGCAGAGGGCCTGCTTTGTATGTCAAGAAGTTACATGAGCATGTTGTGGATAAATGTAAATTATAGTCCAAGTAAGACACTTTGCCAAGTTTCCTCTGTAGAGGGTACACTTTGTTCTCAAGATTTTACAACTCAAGACCTTAGCGTTTACATTCAGGAGGGTTTTGCTCCAGCATGAGCTCTTGTACTCTACCTAATTTATACCATGAGTCAAGAAGTAGAAATAAATGCGCCCACACCGCCGTACTTTTCCTTCTCTCCTTTGAAGTGTGAGTTGAGCTCTCGCTTAGGTTCATATGCTGGAATTGACAAGTTCTGCATTCATAAGTGCCATTGTCATACGGTGGTATTTCCTATACTTCCCCTGACACAGTTTTACCTTTGTTGAATTTGTATAAACAGTTGTACAAAAAAACTGTTGGTGTTTGGGGTTTTTTTGTTTTAGGAGAAGGCTTTTAACTGGCAAATCTCAACACTAAGTTTAAATCATCTGAGACCAAACACTAGAATTTCCCTTTCATCTGAGAACTGCCCAATAATATACTTTTTTCCTTTTTCTTCTTCAAACAGAGGTTTGTATCTGGCCAGTAAATTTAACAGGGAAGAACTGTGCTGCAGTAACGACCACATGTATAGATGAGCTTCCTTAGGGGCAGGCTGGATCTCACCAGAGCTGTACAGTGAGTCTTCGTGCTCAGCTGGCATCATCGTCCTTAGAAGTTTCCCACCTTGGGGGAGTGGACATCATTTCCTCAACTTTCCAGAGGCAGGAATTCAAAGAGGCCAAGGCAGCCAGGCAGAGAAGGCCTGTGGTAATGGGTAGTAAATTTCCCTATGTGACAGAAACTACTAAGAAGTTACTTTAGGTCACAGAATGTTTTTAGACAGGCCCTGAAATCTCACATTCATGTTCAGGAAAGACGGCTCTACTGAATCTAAGGATGGAGGAGACAACCATGTTCATTTTTTAACAACAGCATAAAATCTTGATCCTTTGGGAAAAAGTTCTTCCTCTCAATGCAGTTTTGAATTTGCCCTCGCCTTTTTGGCAAAATTTTATTAAACTGGTATAAAGTCATATCCTGTGGAAAGTCATATATCTTGTTCATTTAAATGCAAAACCCTTCAACTCAAAAACTTAGAGGATCCACTTTATTTGGCTGGAAGAATGGCTCAGCAGTTAAGGCACTGGCCTAGCAAGCAGTATGTCAAGCACTAAATTCAATTCCCCAGCACCATATAAACTGGGCATGGTGGCACACGCCTGTACTCAGAGAGACCCAGGACTGCCCTGAGTCTAGGGGCTACAGAGGGAAACCCTGTCTCAAGGTGCACCAGTTTGGTCAAGGGATGCAGCTCAGCAGTGAAGAGCAATTACCTAACAAGCACACACCCCTGGGTTCAGCACCACATAAACCAGGCATGGTGGAACACACTTAAAATCCCAGCATTTGGGAGGGAGACTGAGACATAAGGACTGCTAAATACGAGGCCACTCGGGGCTTCACAATAAGTCCAGGACCAGCCTGGACTACACAATGAAACCCTGTCTCAAAATAAGTGCAGTGGTTTCCAGGGAAATGCTCACCCTCTACCAAAAATATTAGTTCAGTGATTCCTCCTATCTGTAGGGAATTGGAACCAAGAAGCCCTACCTGCCCCCAATCTCCTACCACTGGCACTAGAATCCACAGATGCTTTAATCTCTTAGTCATTTACTGAAATGGTATAGTATTTGTGTGTTACTTGCACACACACCCTCTGGTATGTTTTTTCTACCAGTGCTGTGGACGAAACCCGGGGACTCCCCCATGCTGGGCAGGTACTCTGCCTCTGAACTTCATCCCCAACCCACATTTCAGAACATTCCTAGATTATTCCTAATAACTAACACAACGTAAATGCTATATAAACATTTAATGTACTATACTGTTCAGGGAATGGTAAGGTATCCATATATATTTAGTATAATTTTTAGAATACTTTTAGTCATTAACTGATTAGATCCACAGACGGAGAACACAGGATACACCTTGTCAAGGCTAATACACTAAAAATTTGTTTAGGGGCAGAGACCGTAACTTAGCAGTTACAAGTGTTTACACAGCAATATAATCATTTTTATAATTTATATTTACAAAAGTTGGCTAGTAATTAAGATCAAGATTAACACTACTTAAAAAAAACTTAAGTTTCTTACTCTGGCTATAAAGAATCACCTCACTCATATAAATCTAAAAAACTGTAAAGTTATTTCAAGACTACATATAAATAAACTGATATATTTTTGTTTTTGATTTTAAGGAAGGGTCTCACTTTGTAGCCCAGGCTGGCTCTGAACTCACTATGTAGTCCAGGCTGGCCTTGGACTCAGGACTCACGGCAGTCGGCCTGCTCAGCCTCCCCAGTGTTGGAATTATAGGCGTGCACCACCACACTTGGCTTTATGTGGTGCTGAGGAATCAAACTCTGGGCCTTGCACTTGCTAGGCAAGTGCTGTAACCACCATGCCATTCCTCCAGCTCTGAATCTTTAAATTTAAACAAGACCTGGTAGCACAGGCCTATAACCCCAGCACTCTGGAGACGAAGGCAGGGCATGGTAAATTCAGGCTCCAGCCTGGTCACCTCAGTGAGACTGTCTCGAAATCAAAACTAAAAAAATTGGCTGAAGATGTAGCTTAGTGTGAAGACCCTAAGAAGATCCTTAGTATCACGAAAAACAAAAAGCCACAGCTGGGGACAGAGCTCAGTGCTAAAGGCCTGGATAAAATCCCTAATACCTCAAAAGAAGTCAACTTCAGACTAAACCAGTACCTGCTGCCTCACTTCTATTTATATCTGTTTACTATCGTCACTGGCCTAAATTTAAAGACCCATCACAGCGTTAGGGACTGGTGGTGGGTCCGTTAAATTTCAACTTTCCAACTGCGCACACAAGTCAGGAGCACCCAGGGGCTTTGGCAGAGGCTGAGCTGCTGCTGCTCCTTGTAGGGAAGCAATCATCTGCTCAAGATGGTCACTGCCAGCTGCAGCAGTCCAACACCAACCTTAGGCTCTGTAGGCCACCTTGAGAAAACAAAACATCTCCGTGGGCCTGGCAGCCCTCGGGGAGACTGTAGCAAGAGGGTTGTAAGTTTAAGCCACGCCTGGGGAACTTAGTGACTTAGCAAGACCCTGTCTCACAATCACAATGGCCTGGAGATACAGCTCCGTGTTAAAGCCCTGGACTTGATCTCCAGTACCACAGGGAAAAAACACACCACCCCCACAGCCCTGACTTACACACTTTGACCCTCAAATTGAGAAAAGGCGGAAAGGCATTTTTTGTTTTAATTCACCACTAACTTTCTGCTCTGACTGACCAGCTGATCCTGATTACATGGAAGACATGTATTCACTGCAGAGCCAAGACTTCTTGTCTAAGCACCTCCCCACTATCAGTGGGATCATTCCAGAGCTGGTCAACCAAAAGCACACCCTGAAAGAATTGAGAGAGCCTTTTTGATTGTGGTGTTTCCTATTACAGAACCTTTTTACACAAGCTGTAGCCTTATTTCTCATCTATGTGTTACTGAAATGATTTAAAAGAAAATCTGGTCTCAGACCCAGGTTCAAGTTCAGTGTGGGATGCTCCCCGCTGTGTTGGGAATGGGACCCAGGACCTTCTGCATACTGAGCAGTTACATCATCACTGAGCCGCAGCTACATGCTGCTCCCCCTAATCAAGCCACTGGTCTCACGCTATAGCCCAGGCTGGTCCTGAACTCACTGTGGAACCTAGACTGGCCTTTGACTCATGGCAATCCACCTGCCTCAGCCTCCCAAGTGCTGGGATTACAAGTGTGTGCCACCACGCCCAGCTTATTATTGGTGCTGGGGAACCCTCAGGGCCTAACTGCTATGCCATTCTTCCAGCCCCTCCCAGCCACTTTCTCAGCTGGAGATGTTAGACAAGTCTCTGACATCTCAAATGCTAGTTTCCCCGGGAGAAGTGAGGTAATAAATCTGTTTCAGAGCACAATACTAGGTCACAGTAAACAGCAAACCAGCAGTTGACCTCCTGTTAAAATAACGCAGCAAAGATGAGCACTTACTGTGGTTGGCTAGGACATGTTTGAGAGGGGTCCCATCTCTTCTGAGGAAGGTGCTAGAGGGGGCACAGTCACTCATTCATGCAAATGTGCAAATAAGCAGGAACTGACTGAGACGATATAAATGAAAGCATTTTCTAATCTAATTTTATTCCTAAAGTTGAAATTAGCTAGCAGGTAGCCCTAAAAATACACCTTCACTATACAAAACAGTGTAAACTGATTATATGCTAATGAAGAACTTAGCACACATACTTCTAATGTAAGAAGCTAGACGCAGCCCTTGCTGTAAAAAGCTGTACCTGAACAAAAATGGACATGTTTAGTCTAAGGCCCTGGCAGTTGACTACAGAACATCAGTGGTTCTCAATTATGTTTAAATGCAGAAATAGCAACAATATGGAAACTTACATTCTTCAAATATCAGCATTTAAAATATACGTGACTAATCAAGTGAACATTCAGAAGGGCCCCTGCTGAGTGTGATCCCTGTCACCACTATGAACCGTGAGCTCACCTCACCCGATGGGAACACAAGTTCCAAACAGAAGATGAAAGGGAAATCAGAAAACAGGCTGTGGCCTGCAGGGAGCAGCAGCAGACGCCCACAGGTCCTCCACAGTCCACTCCAACCATCTGCTCAAGGGTTGTGTGTGACAAAGACTAGAGCACCCAGGAGGCCCAGATGATCAGGGCACAAACCAGGGTTTCCTCGACTGAGGATGAGCCTCTGTCCCCAATCAGTAATGAAAATAATTTTCAAAAATAGCTTCTGCCTTTGAACCATGAGTTTCCAGTACCTTTTATGCATTGAAACGTCTAGGATTAAGTTTGGGGTGATTGTCCTATCGTTGAATAACTGGATTTCAGGACTTGAACACGTGCACAGCACGCACCACATACTGGCGGCAGATGGGGCACTCACTCATGCGCTTGCCACACTTGGTGCAGGTGACCATGTGCCCACACTCGAGCAGGACACAGTCGATGACGGCATCCATGCAGATACGGCACAGGCTGTCATCTTCCTCATCCTGCAGCTGCAGCCGGTCACCATCTGGAAGGCAACAGAGAGTTGGGGCCAAAGACAGGGCCACTGCTGCCAGCGCAAAGATGAGCAGCCATCATGGGGCACCTGCTCCAGGCTGCTACTTCTCTGTACTTGGCTCTCCACTAGAGGCGGCAATGCCTGCCCCGTTGGAGGTTGGGAAAGAACAAATGAGAAGTGCTTGGCTGAAACCAGCTAAGATGGCACCTAACAAATGTTAACTTTTACTTCTGTTTTATATCCTGGTATGATTTAAGGTGTTTTTGTTAAAGATACTATTCTACACTTAGAAAAAAAAAAAGTAAATCCCAAGCTGACCTCTCCCTCTGGGCCTTAGTCAGGCCACTACTGGATTTCAGCTCAGCTTCCCCAGAGGCATGGCTGTGAGGAAGTGGCAGTTTCCAAGATCTCATCTCAGGAGGAAGAGCTCTGTGTCACACTCAGAGAAGTTAGGAAGGACCTCCTCCCCCGAGCAGCATAAGAAGCATCTCACCATCATGTCATGGCTGGCATCTAACTGGAGAGGGATGGGCCTGCTTTCCTCATGCTGTGGCCCAGATTTAGGCTCTGAGAAAATTCCAGCTCTGAATAAGATGGGCAGTGAAGAAAAAGCTGACTGCAGTTGAGATCTGCCCTAGAGCAGACGCCTGGGCGGCCTCCCCTTTCTCCATTCAGCAAAGGAATCCATAGGAACCAACACCACGGACATAAAGGACAGAAGAACTCACCCTTAAAAGGCCAGCAATCTCCAGATTTAGGAGAAATAAGCATTTCACAGTCTGCCATGGCAAGAGATTCTTACAAAGTCAGGTTTCAGTTCATTGCCCACGATGACAGGTATGGGCAGGGGGACAAAGGAGCTCTTGGCAACAACCCAGCCCTCACACTGAGCTACCATCCCACCTTTTTATAGTTTGTCTTTGACACAGGGTCTCATTAAGTCACTAAGTTGCCTAGGCTGGGCTTGAACTTACATTCTCCCTGCCTGTAAGAGTCAAGATTACAGGCCTATGCCACCAGCCCAGCCTCTTGGCAACTTATAGGCATAAAGCCAGAACTATCATTAATAAGGCTGTTAGTGTCAATCTTGGTATAAGTGACTTGAGGTCAGTCAACCTAGAAAAGATTTCAGCTGTTGTTCACAACAAAATGTATCTCCCACCAAGCCAGAGCCTGAACTGGGGTCGGAGTAACAACAACACAACCACACAGACTGTGGCACCCACACCACAGAACCGGTGCACACTATCGTGCAGTGTTCTTTATAATTAAGAAGTCACCCGACTAATCCCCTCACTTCCAGAATGGCCACCCAGCCAGCAGCCTCAAGCTCTGTGGAGGCTTTATGGACCAAGACACCTGTACCTACCACTGCAGCACTGTCCTGGAGGCAAGGGTGCCGAGCTATTTCCTGCTTATTATAGGCATAAACCTGTTTTAAAAAATGATGTAACTAGGTTATTGTTTGTTTTGTTTTGGTGGTGGGGTACCAGGGCTCAAGCCCAGGGCCTTTGTACAGAGTGACTTCTTCATCTTTAAGATATGGTCTTACTAAATCACTAAGTTACTTGTCCAGGCTGGACTTGCACTTCTGATCCTCAGACCTTAGCTGCCCAAAGTTCTGGGATTACAGACCTGCGCCACTGTATCTGAATGAGGACTTTCTTAAGTCTACATAAGAATTTGACATTTGTCAGTCTCAACACCACTGAATTACATTTTCTTATACCCTGGCCTTGTTACCAGCAGGGGGAGGATTTCTGTGTCACATTATATCAGTTCTGAAGTTCTTAACCTTATCTTTTTGATACTTACTTAGAAACTAATACTTGATGCTATGAACTGCTGTTTAACATGGAGCGATACTGAAAATTTTCACGAAGTGTTAGGGTTTAAATGCTATGACTGAGGGGCTGAGGGAATCGCTCAGTGGTCAAAGTGCTTCTCCAGCAAGTGCTAAGTACTTGAGCTGATTCCCCAGCACAACATAAGCTGGGCATGGTGCAGCAAGCCTGTAATCGCAGCATCTGGGAGGCTGAGGCAGGAGGATTGCCTTGAGTCTAAGGCCAGGTTGGGTTACACAGTGAGACCCTGTCACAAAAAAATATACACAAATAAGATGCTGTGACTGAGATAATGTGGCCTACCAGGCACTAAGCTGCTAGAGAGGAAGGAAAATACAAGCTTGCTTTCCTTTTTTTCTTTTTAAGGTAGTCATTCTGTAGTCCAGGCTGGTCTGAGCTCACTATGTAGCTCAGGCTAGCCTCAAACTCAGCAATCCTCCTGCCTCTGTCATCCCAGTGCTGATATTACAGGCATGCACCACCATAACCAGCTTATGTGGTACTAAAAAATCAAACCCAAGGCCTTAGTGCTTGCTAGGCAAGTGCTTTAATGGCTGTACTATTCCTCCAGCACCAACCCTCCACCCCGCAAACTTTCTTATAGACAAAGAATTTCATTAGAGTTGTAACACTTAATTATCATTAAGAAAAAGCAGACTAAACAAATTGATAATTTAACTCACCTGGCAATGGTAGCCTCAGAGATGACAACATAAAATAATCTTACTACTAAGATATACAAAGAGAACTGGGCTACAGAGCAAGACCCTGTCTCAAAAAAAAAAAAAAAAATCTACAGAGAGGCTTATATAACTAATTCACACTCAGCAATAAGGTACATGATTTTTCTCAAAAATATATCTGACTTAATTGTGATAGAAAGCAACCAATTTTTTAAAGCCTAACGATGCAGTAAAGAAAAAAACAAACCTACATGACTTTTGGTTTTCTTCGTTCTCTTTGTATAACCGGTTTACTTTCTCTACGAGCTCCCACTTTTCACAACAGCCAGAATAGTTGACAAAATTCCGAGCCAGAATTTCCTTCAGCTGGCGCACACTCATCCCTTCCACCTCTTCAAGGCTTGACAGGTCTGACAGCGAAGCTCTCACACTCCTCTTAGAGAGCCCAGGGGTCTGAAATTAGAGCATCTGTTACCTCAGGTCACAAAACCCCTCATCCCCTCCAATCTTCCTAGGCTCCTCAGCAGGCCCTGAAGAGCTTTAGTGTATCACCTACATTCAAGCCAGAAGCCTCCTGTGCTGATGAGCTCAGCAAAGTCGACATGAGCATGCCCCCTTTTTGTCAGGGAAGTCGAATTTTACTGCAGGTCTTACCTGCTCCTCCAGGTTTTCTTCTTCATCATCGTCATCATCGTCATCGTCATCGTCATCATCGTCATCATCATCTTCGATGTTTGCAGAAGGTATTTCACTTTGCACCTGCACACATGATGTATATGGTAAGATCAGAGGTCCTGGTTTCCTGATGACACCACCTCGTATTTATCACTAGCGAAAAGAACAACCCAAAAGCCTGGTGCACTCCACATCTTTGGATCCTTTTTTTTTTTTATTTATTTTTTTATTTTTTTAAGAGACGGTCTCACTGTGGAGCCCAAGCTGATCTTGGACTCACAGCACTCCTCCTGCCTCAGTCTCCTGAGTGCCGGGATTACAGGCATGTGCCACCACACCTGGCTTTATGTGGTATGGGGGAGTCAAACTCAGGACCTTGTGCTTGCTAGGCAAGCATTCTAACCGCTGTGCCGTTCCTCCAGCCCCACAGCTCTGGATCATGAATGCATATCTTCCTCCCACAGTTAGACCCTATTTGATTGCATGAGGAACTTGGATCCCATGATGTTACATCCAAATACAAATTTCTGTGAGTTTATAAAATGTAACCAGAATACTGACTTTAAGAAGGTCCTCTGATGGAATAAGGTGGCACTACATCACCACCACAGGACCTGCCAAGGGCTGGGTGACTGCAAAAGCCAGGCTAAACCTCTGACTAGGGGAGGGCCACCGGGTGGACCATTTCATACCCTAATCCAAAGGCTTTCTGGGCCTCAGATGGCTGAGGCTGGTTCCAGTTTTTAAAATTCCTCAAAAGAAACTAAATGTAGCGGCAGGCATTCCTGCAACACAACCTCTCAGAGACTAAAGCAGGAGGAGTTTAAGGCCGGCTTAGGCTACACAGCAGGTTCAAGCCTGGACTACATGGCAAGACCCTACCTCAATAAACAAATACAAATTCTCAAAGTAATTTCTTTCTTTTAGAAAGAGAAATCCCTTCAGTTTGAATTATATACTTTTTTAACATTTTATTTGACCATAGCCCTGCAATAATCTAGGTCAATTTTCAACTTCAAGCATTCCTTCTCTCTGACTCACAAGTACCATAATGTAGATTATAACCATGATTCCTACACCCCAAAATGGTTGTCTTATATCCAGAGGTGGTACAATAGTTAGACGTGCCTTATGTAAGTAGTGTAATTATGCCCGTTCTCATTTGAGAAGATAAAACTCCTGGCTTGGCCTTCTCTAACTTGAGTATTCAGAAGGCAGTTAGACCAAATTCATCCCTACTTTTGTTTTTTCCTATTATTTACTAGTATGAATTTGCTATATATGACAATCATCAGTTTGAGAAACTTAACATTTTTACTTGAGTCTCTACTTTCAATATCTCCAGGGAAGAAAAATAAATGTGAAGAGAACTGTTCAAAACAGCATGGTTTCTCTAGTATGAGGAATCCAAAATACAGATTTTACAAAACTAAACTGGAATGACAGTGGGAATTAGGGGAGATGGAGAGGATATAGGAGGGCCAGAAAGGGTTAGGGAGGATTGTAATTCTGACCTGATATATGTGCACAAAATAATCAAGCTCAATGTAAACACTGTGTATTGCATGCATACATGAGAAAAAATTGTTCAAAACAATTCAGCATTATACTGAAATATAATACTGATAAATATAAACATGTTTTTAAGACAGACTCTTGTGTTGCCTAGGCTAGCCTCAAGCTCATTATCTTCCTGCCTTAGCCTAATGAGCAGCAAGGATTACAGGCACATGGTAGTGTGCCACTTGGTTTAGCGTTTCAGAACCACTCATACATAAGAGACTGTCAGTATAGCTCTTGCGTGTTATTCAGTCAGGACACCCAAGGCCATCACTGGGACAACATCCTAATTACAATTAGTAAACAACTGTATTTTTTCACTAATGTAGATAATTTAGAGAATTACCTAAATTAGAACAATTGCACTACAGCAGGATTATGAACATTCAGATATCTTTCTGGAGGAGGGAAAACTCAGTTATCTTACACCAACTCCATGGGTAATGACACAAGCAGTGCTGCAAATACGTACATGCTATTTTTCCAGCCACTGCTTCAACAGTTACTGATTAATTATATGAAAGGGAAACTGAAGTAAACTAAGTTTAAGAAACAGATAAGCTATTTTCAGATCTTCTTGTCAGTGGACTTGATAGCCATGACCCCACATGAGGGGGCCACCAGGTACCAGGTTCAGCCTGTTATAGATCCTGTGCTCTGGCATGTGACTTGTTTATCTAAAGTCTGGAGGAACTAAAGAGCCCACCATACATGGGCACGAGGAAGTATGCCAAGTCCTGGTATCACTGATCACGCCCTTGTACCTGTGTCAGCACTCCAGATGTGGAGATCTGGTCTCCATCCATAAGATCTCCCTGGAAGGAAGACATTGTAGCAGAGGGGGCTGTGTAGCTTGAAAAAAATGACTGTGTAAAAAAGCTAGATGTGTGGGACCGTGAAGAATTTAGGCTGCCTGTGTCGAGGTCATCATCGGAGCCTAGTCCATGATGACACAGTACTAGATCTACCAAGTCTTCCTTCTCACGACACGTATCTGTGGGGATATTCCTAAGGATGAGGTACTGCCGCAGATCCTTCACTTTCAGTCGCATCAACCGGGGCCGCTGAAAGGCGGTCTCTTGTAATAACTGACAAGTAGAACATCTGCGGAGGTTTTCTTGTAAGACTGAACAAACAGAGCAAAAATCCTTCTTGCAGTCACAACATACATGCTAAAGAAACAGAAAAGAAGCTTTAATGACAATGAAATATAAGCTATTATGCAAACACCATTTTTCTTTTTACCTTCTATAAAATTATATATTTTGGTTCTTATAAAGTCACCTGCAGCACCAGCCTATTTTTAGAGGCATTTTAATGTTCCTGTACAGAAGCCATGAAAAATCAAAATAGTCACTGCCTCACCAGTTTAGATCCAGCATCCAAATACAGCATGTTAAGAAAAACATACATTCTTGTGTTAATGAATTAAAGCCTTTCCACCCCTTGGTGCAAACATGTAATTAGTAGAACAGAGCTTCCCTGAGCCATATCAAACAGGAAGCACTACCAGTCTCTTCATGGTCTGTTTCTCTGTGAACACATTTCTCCACTTAAGAAGAGAAAAGCAGCATAACACAGGAAGAGAAAGGTCACTGATTTCTCAAAGTCGCTTAAAGCACTTGCTTAGCAAGTGCTAAGTCAAGCGCTAAGTACCCGAGTTCGATTCCACAGCACCACATAAACTGGGGCGTGGGGGCGCACACCTGTAATTCGAACACTCAGGAGGCTGAGGCAGGAGGATTGCTGTGTATTCGAGTTCAGGCTGTGTTACAGAGCAAGACCCTCTCTCAAAAAAAAAAAAAAAAGAAAAAGAAAGAAAGAAAGGAAGAAAACTGAGGACCCCACAACTAGTAAAGCAGCAGTGACCTGTAACATCCAGTGTTCATCACAACCAAAGCTACTGCACAGGAGAACCTTAAAAAGGGCACTAGGATGGGGTCATTTCTGCTTAACTCACTGGCCCCCCACCAGGCTAACATTTGTTTTTCTTTATGTATCCCAAAGGACAAAACTGATCAAAGACTGAAAGATCATCTAATGAAAAGAACTGTTTTAGCACCCCCCCCCTCCAATTTTTTTTTTTGAAACATGATCTTGCTCTGTAGCCCAGGCTGGTCCTGAACCCACTATGGAGCCCAGGCTGGCCTTGGACTAATGGCAATCCTCCTGCCTAAGCCTCCAGGCAGCTCCAGAGAGGGAATGTAGGCATGTGCCACCATGCCCAGTTTATGTGGTGCTGGGCAATCAAACTCGGGTACTTAGCACCTGCCAGGAAAGCACTTTAACCACTGAGCCATTCCTGCAGCCTTTAGCCTAAGTATTTTATGTTCAATTTCTAAATAGTAATTATCAGTATCAGGGCTACAGGAATAGTACACACAGCAGTTAAGAGTGCTTGTCTTGGGCTGGAGGAATGGCTCAGTAATTAAAGTGCTTGCTAGGCAAGCGTTAAGTCAAGTGCTAAGTACCTAAGTCTGCACCATTTAAACCAGGCATGGTGGCGCATGCCTATAATCCCAACACTTGGGAGGCTGAGGTAGGATTGCCAAGAGTTTGAGGCTAGTCTGAGTCTCCACAGTGACTCAGGACCAGCCTGGACTGCAGAGCAAGCCCCTGTCTCAAAAAATCATCATCATCATCATATCACTCATTTCTAAGAATATGGTTAAGGAAACATTTTTTTGAAACTTGAGATCAGTTCTATCAAATCATGCCTCAGCAAAACTATAGCCCAGTTAAACTTGCTTTAAAAAATGAGTTATTTGGGCTAGAGGGATGGCACAGCAGTTAAAGTGCTTGCCTAGCAAGGGCAAGGCCCTGAGTTCAGTTTCCCAGCAACACATACACCAGACATGGTGGTAGATGCCTGTAATCCTAGCACTTGGGAGGCTGAGGCAAGAGGATTGCTGTGAGTCCAAAACTAGCCTAGACTACACTTAAATAATAAATAAATAAGGCACCAGAGGAATTAAAGAGCTTGCCTAGCAAGCTCAAAGCCTTGAGTTCATTCCCCAAGCACCACATAAGCTGGGTGTGGTGGCACATGCCTCTATTTCCAGGACTCAAGAGCCTGAAGCAGGTGGATTATTACTGGGAGATTGAGGCCAGGCTCCACAGTTCAGGACCAGTTGGGACTAAAGAGACCCTGTCTCAAAAATAAATAGGAGCCAAAGCAATCCTGAGTAACAAGACCAAGGCAGGAGGCATTACAATACCAGACATCAGGCTCTACTATAAAGCTGTAGTCATAAAAAAACAATTTGGTATTGGCACAAAAACAGACAGACCAGTGGAACAGAATTGAGGATGCAGAGACAAACCCAAATATCCTCAATTACTTAATCTTCGACAAAGGAGCCAAAAGCATACACTGGAAAAAGGACAGCCTGTTCAACACATGGTACTGGATATCCACATACAAAAGAATGAATCTAGTCACACACCTGTCACCATGCACCAAAATCAAATCAAAGTAGATCCAAGACCTAGACATTAAAAGTCAAACACTGAACCTTTTAGAAGACAAATTAGGCAAATATCTAAAAGACCTAGGGGTAGGCAAAGACTTTATTAATAAGACACCAAAAGCAAAAGAAATTTTCCCCGTTATTAACAAATGGGATCTTGTCAAATTAAAACGTTTCTGCACAGCAAAGGAAATTATCAACACTGTAAAAAGAAAACCAACGACTGGGAAAGAATATTCACCACCAACAGCTCAGATAGGGGCTCATAACCCGAATATACAGGGAACTGAAGAAAAGTAAGCCCCCCAAAATTAAAGACCCTATTGAAAAATGGGCAAAAGAAATGAAGAGGCAATTCACTCAGGAAGAAGTTCAAATGGCCAATAAATACATGAAAAGATGTTCAACATCCCTAGTCATAAGGAAAATGCAAATCAAAATATCACTAAGATACCATCTAACTCCACAGAGAATGGCCTATATCAATAACTCAAATAGCAATCAGTGCTGGAGAAGCTGTGTGGAGAAAGGAAACCTCCTGCACTGCTGGTGGGAATGTAAATTGGTACAACCACTACGGAAAGCAGTATGGAGGTTTCTCAAAAGATTGGAAATAAATAGCCCCTTTGATCCAGCGATACCTCTCCTGGGAATATTCCCAAAGGAGTTAAAAACAACACATAACAGATACATGTACACCCATGTTCATTGCAGCACAACTAACAATAGCTAAAATATGGAAGACACCAAAATACCCATCAACAGACCAATGGATACACAAACTGCGGTATTTATACACAATGGAATACTATGCATCTATAAAGTCTGACAGCTTGGAGGCTTTTGTAAGCAAATGGAGGAAACTTGAAACCATCATGCTTAGTGAAATGGATCTGAAACAGAAGATGAAATATCAAAGGGTTTCTCTGATATGAGAAACCCAGATCCCAAGTCACAATTATCTGAGGGGGGTGGGGGGGATAATAGGTTGTGGGTAGGGGGTCAATCGGAAGGAAAGTGGGGAAGGTCTTACTACCTTGCCTAGATAATGTATGTGCACAAAATGCCTAAATCCAATGTAAAACTTAAATTTTGCACTTATACATATCAATAAAATGGGGGTGGGGAATAAAAATAAATAAACAGGGCCTGGAGGAATGGCTCAGTGGTTAAAATGATTGCCTAGCAAGTGCTAAGTCAAGCACTAAGTACCTGAGTACCATATAAACCAAGCATGATGGCGCACACGTGTAATCCCAGCACTTGGGAGGCTAAGACAAAGAGTATTGCCATGAGTCCAAGGCCAGCCTGGGCTCCATAGTGAGTTCAGGACCAGCCTGGGCCACAGAGTGAGACCCTGTCTGGAACAAATAAGTTATTACTAGGAAGAATTACCAGGTACGAACAGGTCAGAGTTCAGAAAAAAGGGTGCCTCAAACCATGAAAAGTAACCACGTCTTCTCAGAAAGCCTGGGGTGAATACAATCCCTTCAGCTGCCTATTTTTGTAAACAGAAAATTGAAATTGATAACAGCACTAACTTTTAATGTTTTTATAAAAAGAAACTTCATAAAGTATTCAAAATAATCTACTATCAAGAATTCTCACTCGTGTCTTTTATGTAACATTTCATCCAACTCACCTTCTTTCTGAAGACTGAAAATGACAGTCCACAGGCTTTGCAAACTATATTAGGGCCTTCCGTGGCTGCTGGTGGGAATGTGGAAAAATCTGAGGTGGATGTAAATCTGAATGGACTGGTGCCTCCTGCAAATCCTGATTGCTGGCCCCTGACGGTACCTGTTCCCATCACTTCATTCAGCAGCCCACAGCACGAAGCCCACATAGACGTGGCACCCGCCTGGAAAGAAACATAAGTGCCACAGTTTGAAGACAAGTCGATGTAAAGCTGTCTGTGACACTCAAGGAATGCCATTCTACACAGAACAGCGCACCTAAGTAACTGTGAAATCACAGGATGAGCAATCTAATCCAAAAATCTGAAATTACTTGACATAATGTTCAAAAGTCTGATTTTGGAGCACTTCAGGTTTTATATTATTTTTCAAATAAGAGATGTTCAACAGGCCAAGTCTATGCAAATACTCCAAAAGCAAGAAACTCCAAAATCTGAAACTTGAAACACTTGTAGTTTCAAGTTTTTCTGCTTTCTCCCCACCCCCTGCCCACTACTAGGGATTGAACTCAGAGCCTTCCAACTCAATACTATTCCCAGCCAACTTTGTATTCTTTGAGACAGGGTTTCACTAAATTACCAAGCAGCCCAAGTTGGTCTTCAAATCATGATCCTACTGCCTCAGTTTCCCATAGTGTTGGGATTACAGGCCTATGCCACTAGGCCCAGCTCCAAGCATTTTGGGTTAGAGATGCTTAACCTGTACGCTCAAGACCAAAATCTCAAGCTATTTGGAAAGATAATTTTCTGGTATGTTATAAGAATATCTGGCATTCAAAAGTATTCACATTACTTTGTTAACAAGAAAAAATGCAACCTGACCCAATTTTTGAAGAAAAAATTCCATCATGTGATATTAGGAATACTAAAAAGTTAAAATCTGAAGTTTAAAATGTGAAATCCAAAAGTCCTAAGTATTTGGGTATCTTCCCTGGCAACCTAGGGCTGGTGGCTACTCTATTAAATAACACTCTAGGGGGCTTGAGGAATGGCTCCGCAGTTAAACCTCTTGCTGCATGAGCTAAGTACCCGAGTTCAATTCCCAGCACCACATAAACCAGGCATGGTGGCACATGCCTGAGGCAGGAGGACTGCTGTGAGTCCAAGGCCAGCCTGGGTTCCATAGTGAGTTCAGGACCAGTTTGGGCTACAGAGTGAGACCCTGTCTCAAAAAAAAAAAAAAAAAAAAAAAAATCTCCAGGCTTAAGCTGATTTTCGTACCTAATATTTAACTGAACATAAATCCCAATTAGTTAACTTCACTAATCCTCAGTTAAAATACACTACAGCATAAATATACAAATATTTTTAAAAGGTTAGAAGATGGGGCCAGAGGAGCGGCAGAGAGGCTAAAGCACTTGCCTAGCAAGCTCAAGGCCTTGAGTTGATTCCTCAGCACCACATAAAGCTGGGCATGGTAGTGCACACCTATAATCCCAGCACTTGGAAGGCTGAAGCAGAAGGATTAACCATGAGCCCAAGGCCAACCTGGGCTACGTAGTATGTTCAGGATCAGCCTGGGCTACAGAGGAGGGGGACCCCATCTCAAAAAGAAAGGAAAAAAAAAAACAAGAGCCAAGGATGTGCATGGCTTATGGGATACAAGGGAATGGAACTCAAGGCCTCAAGCTTGGTAGATAAGCACTCTAATTGCTGTGCTATTCCTCCAGCCCTACAAGTTATTATTTGGTGGATTAGTGATTATTTTTAAGTAAAAAGTAAACCAGGTCTGGTAGCTCAGGTCTGTGATCCCAGCAGTACAGGAGACTGACACAGGAAGATTACAAATTCCAGCCCATAAGCCGGGCATGGTGGCATATGCCTGTAAACCCAGCATTCAGGAGGCTGAGGCAGGAGGACTGCCATGAGTTCAAGGCCAGCCTGGCCTCCATAGTGAGTTCAAGACCAGCCTGGGCTACAGAGCAAGACCCTGTCTCAAAAAAAAATAAATAAATTCTAGCCCAGCTTGGGCAATTTAGTGAGACCCTGTTTCAAAACCAGAAATGGGGGTGAAAAAAAGGCTGATGATACAGGTCAGTATGAAGTCGCAGGGCTCAGGCCCCCCAAAAAACTCTCATGCAGGGACTCGAGACATGGCTCAGCAGTTAAAGCACTAGGCAAGCACTAAGTCAAGCACTAAGTTGGGTGTGGTGGCACATGACTATAATCGGGAGGATAGGCAGGAGGAGGGAGGCTGAGGCAGGAAGACTGACATAAGTCCAGGGCCAGTCTGGGCTCCATAGTGAGTTCAAGACCAGCCTGGGCTACAGAGTGAGAACGTGTCTCAAAAAAAACTTCCATGCAAAACAAAAAGAAAAAGAATCTTAAACCTGTCAATGACATAACTTGGATTACCTCTCGAAGTATAAAGGTCATGTGCCACTCCACTGAAATCCCCGAACTAGTATATTGCCCTTCATGATTTTTTTCAATTTATTCCCTCGTAGTGAACCACCCTTGCTAACGCTACACCCACCTAAAGCAATCTCTCTCTTTTTTTATTCCCATTTCAGAAACATCATAGCTAAGATTCTTAAAAGTATAAATTTTCATTTCCTTCTGAGACAGGGTCTCAGTCTATAGATAGTCTGTCGCTGAACTGATGGCAATCCTCCTGCCTCAGCTTCCCAAGTGTTGGAACTAAAGGCACGTACACCACCACACTGGCTTATGTGATGCTGGGGAATCAAACTCGGGGCCTTGTGCTTGGTAGCCAAGTGCTTTAACTGAGCTACACCCTCAGGCCCTATATAAATTTTCAAGTACAATGGATAAAGATATCTTCTTATGCTTAAAATATAAAGGTGCCAAAGTTAGCAAACAGTAGGTTTTACCTTGTCTAAATTCGTAGGCGTATTTTAGAATCTAGGTATTATAACAGGTGGTAACAGAAGTCCAGAGAGCTGAGGACTTAATCAAAATGACAGCACATACTAAGAGCTTCATTAATTATCTAACTAGCAAACATAACTGTCCAAAAGCTCCTTTTTTGAGTATAGTCCAAGCTAGTCCTGAACTCAACGGCAGTCCTCCTGCCGCAACTTCCCAAGTGCTGGGATTACAGGCATGTGCTTCAACACCATACTTATGTGGTATTGGGAAATCAAGCTCAGGGTCTTGCATGTGCTAGGCAAGCGCTTTAACCTCTAAACTATGCTCCCAGCCCCAAAGCTCCATTTTAAGGGGAAAAAAAAAAACTTAAAAGGCAATTTGGAATGCTAATTAAGAAAATGCTTCTTGCTGCTATCCAGAAATATTGTGTTAAGTACAGGAAAAAGAAGGTAAAGCAGTAAGAACCCACAATACAAGGTTGAAACATCTTAAGCATCAGGATCATTGGTCTATTATATGGCTTCATACTCTGTAATTCTAAAGTAGTAGTGAAGCCTCTTAAAGTTAGGTAAAAGTATAATTAATAGTTCCCACCTCAGACACCATGTCTTTGGTTTGGTCAAACATAAAAGCATGAAAATCCAGATTTACTAAGAGTAATTGTTCTTTTAAGACCATCTGCACAGCCAGTCACGGTAGTACACACCTGTGTTCCCAGCCCTCCAGGAGACTGAGGCAGGAAGATCATAAACTCAAGCCCAATTTGGGTAACTGTGACTGTAGCAGGACTCTGTTTCAAAATTTAAAAAAAGGCTGAAGAGGCTGCACAGTGCGAAAGCTCCAGGTTCCATCTCGCGCACCACAGAACAGGCGGGGTGAGCAGTTGTGGAGGGAGCTGGGTTTCGCAGGCCTGTAACTGAGACGCTGACGCTGGAGGACTGCGAGTCTGACACCAGCCTGGAGTGGGTTGTAACCTAGTGCCAAGGCCCTGGGTTCAATCCCCGACAAAGGCAAGACAAAACAAAACCCCTGCAGTCCTTTTAAGTTCTCTTAAACTGAAAACATTTCATTTTACAAAAACTGAAGCTGTGCATAACTTCTGGGGAAGGAGGGGAGACCTCAACTACGAAGTGACAACGAGGCCGGTCTCTCTCCATTCCAAGAAGGAGAAGCAGCAAAAGCTCAGGTCAGCTTTAGCTACCCAGTCCTTGAGCAGTGAACCACTGAACAGCCCTATCACTAGCTTCCTTTTCATTCACATGTGATCTTGCCTCCTTCACCAAAGTTATTCTTTCTCCCATGGAATTTAACTTCATCACCAGACAGTAGACAAGCAACTATAAAAAGCTTTCATTACACCATCTCTTTAAAGGCACTGTCACATTATTTAAATTTCACACACTACTAAGGAAGTCTTAATTGTCCTTTTGTATATGTCTGTGGTATCAGTGACTGAGCCCAGAGCCCTCACACTGAGCTATATGCCCAATCCTTTAGTTTTGATTTTGGGACAGGCTCTCGCTAAGTCACTAAGTAGCCTGACGTGGACACAATCTTAAGATCCTCCTGCTTCAGCCTCCCATAGGTGTTGGGATTACAGGTCTACGCAACACAGCCTGGCTAACTGTATTTTTTAGGTAAAGAATAATCAAGATAAAAGAATCTGACCTAGCAAGTCAAATCTCAGTGGCATTACTTTTACTCATGGCAATCCTCCTGCCTCAGCCTTCTGAATATATAGGCATGTGCCACGGAGCCCGGCTTATGTTGTACTGGGGAATCCAACCCAAGACCTTGAGTTTGAAAAGCAAGCATTTAACTGCTAAGCTATTTCTCCAGTACTAAAAGCAGCACTTTAAAAAGAAAAAAAAAAAGTGGGCAGGAGTGAGGGATTGAAGGATAGCACAGTGGCTAAAGCACTTGCCTTGGTTGGCACAAGGCCCCGAGTTCATTCCCCAACACCACATAAACTGGGCATGGTGGCTGTAATTAATCCCAAAACAAGGGAGGCTGAGGAAGGCGGACTGTCCTAAGTCCAAGGCCAGCTTGGGCTACAGAGCAAGACACTGTCTCAAAAAAAAAAAAAAAAGTTACAAATTTTATCCTTTCTTCCAGAAATAGCTTTATAAATTAAAGGATAAAGTTTGTAAACCTTGTTAATGAATATACTCATTAAAATTCTTTTAAAACTAGACAGCTCTGCTGAAGCGGGAAGGATTTATTTGGAGAAAACAGGTGGAATCTCTGGGCTGATATCATTGGAGAGTAACAATTCTGTCCCATTCCTCATATTTCTAAAAATGAAAAGGCGTTTCCTAAATTCCCCCGAAGGAAAGTAATAATAATCAACATTCTATCTTCTCTCAGACATCTCATAATATAAAAAATTTTAAACGAACAACAAAATAGCCAAAGCAAAACTCCAAAGCACACAGTTTTGACATTGCTGTAACACTATACTTGACAACATAGACCAGTATTACCGGTTCAGGCAAAGACCACAGTGGAATGAAAGAAAAAAATGACACACAATCTAGGCTGCAGTCGCATCAGAGCTGTGAATTTAAATGTGGACAAAATCTGGGGTTGGGGCATAGCTCTGCAGTTAGTACTGCCTAGTACAGGCTCGATTCCCCAGCACTGCATAAAAATTAGCCAGGGGTCATCACATATGTCTGTAGTCCCAGCACTCGGAGGCTGAGGCTGAAGCATTTGCCCTGAGTTAGAGGTCAGCCTGGACTACAGAGTAAGACCCGCTCTCAAAACTGATTTGGAAAAAAAAAATCTCTCAATAAAAGATCACTCTCAGCAGTATCATGAAGTGTAAGTCTGCCCATGCAAAGTTATCCTGTGTGCCATTTTTAACACTCCAGCCAGACAGTTCAGAAATTTGAAACGGGAAGGCACAATCACCAATTTTACAGGAAGTACCTTTCTTTCCCACAAGACATATTTGAAATACTTCCCTATTTTGACCCATATCCTGGCACACAGTGCTGAAATGATAGTGATTTCTTTAACGATTTTTCTTCTTCAGCTTCTCCCCAAAGGCAGTTCTATTCTGGTAGCTAGGGTCCCTACCATTTGCTAAGGAACAAACTAGGCCTGTGAAATGGCCCTAAGGACAGTGGTTCTCCACTTGGGTTAGGCCTTACACTCTCACCAGTAGAGCCTTAAAAAATGCTGATGCCGGGGTGTCAGCCACAGATTCTGATTTTACTGACATGGGACACAACCTGGGCAAGAGAATTTGTTAATTCCCCAGGTGATTCATGATACACAGCCAAGGTTAAACTACTTCAGCTGGAAAGTTGGGAGCAGTTATTTCTGAGACCTATGCCTCTAACGTTTGAAGACCAACAGCATACCACATGCTCTCCAAAATCTTTTGTGCCCACTGTCTTGGGTACTGGGGGGGGGGGGGGGGGGGGGGGGGGCGGGTCGACGACGACCATTTACAGCTTCTCCTAATCCTTTCAGGAAAGCTCAGTTGGGGTTTTGTTTTCTGCAGTACTGGGGAGTGAACCCAAGGCCCTAACACTGAGACATATTCCCCAGCCTATTTTTTACTTTTGAGACAGGGTCTTGTTAAATTGCTAAATTACCCAGATTGAGCTTAAACTCACAGTCCTCCTGCTTCAGCCTGCCACAGAGCACCACTGGGCCTGGCTTTGTTTTTGCTCTTTTCAGTACTAGGAAGTGAACCCAGGGCCTTCACACTAAGCTACATCCCCAGCATTCTGAGACCTGGGGAGGCGTAGGGGGAGACTAGGGATTGACCCTAGAAGCTTCACACTGTGCTACATCCCCAGCCCTTTTTATTTTTGATTATGAGAAAGGATCTTCCACACTGCTCAGGCTGGACTCAAACATGCCACCTCCTTCCTCTGCCTCCCATGCTGCTGGGATGACAGGCCTGTGTCACCAGGCCTAGTTAACTTTTTTTTTTTTTTTTTTGAGGCAGAGTCTCTCTCTGTAGCCCAGGCTGGTCCTGAAATCATTATGGAGCCCAGGCTGATCTTAGCTCATCAAGGCAATCCTCTCTCATCCTCCTGAGTGGTGGGATTACAGGCGTGTGCCACCATGTCTGGCTTATGTAGTGCTGGGGCACTGAACTTGGGTATTTAAGCGCTTAGCGCTTTAACCACTGAGCCATTCCTCCAGCCCTCCCTTCCCCCACCCGCCCCTTAAATCTTTAAAAGCAACTTGAAATTATTCAAGAGTTTTTCTCAACAAATCTGCTGAATCAGGTAACCAAATCAGCTAAGGACCGGACACTTTTTCTAAACATTTGACTCTCCACCTCTATTGTACTTCCTTAGAACTGTCATCCTGTCATGAAAGGGTAATAACCAAAAAGCTTTTTCTTTTGCCTTCTTTCAAAATTTTAGAGAGCTAAAGTCATGTTCTTCCCCTTTCCACTTGTCTTCCTTATCCTTCAAGGTCTTCCTCATTTAATCAGGAGGAATTCGTTTTTCTTTTATTCACTCACTATTCTCATTTAGATAGTAAGGCTGAAGCATATTTTCCAAATGATTCCATTTCCTCCTAAGATTCCTGAACAAATTCAGTCGCCCCTAGGCCCAGCCTTTTGGCTTCTGAATTTGCAATAAATGCACTGAGTTGGTTCTCTGTCTCAATTTAAACAAACTCCTTTAGAAGGAAACTATTACTACTACATTGTAAGTGAAGTCAAAGTATGGGTCACCAAATACAAAAGTCATAATTGATATCAACAAGCCTTCAGGACCATAGATGAGCATGTTGTTAGTGTCTCGGGCAGTACACTAATCCAAGAAATTATAAATAACAATAATCTATTAAGGCACGAAAATTTACTCACTTCACCAAGAACATAGTTCAAAGGATAAGACAGCCAGATATGGTGGTACACATCCATAACCTCAGCACTCTGGATGGCTGTAGCAGGAAGATCACATGTCTGAGCCCAACCTGGGTAATTTAATGAGAACCTATCTCAAAAGCTAAAAAAAAAAAAAAAAAAAGGTTGGGGCTAATAGCATAGGCCTATAATCCCAACACTCTAGAAGGCTGAAGCAGGAAGACTCCAAGTTCAAACCTACTGTGGACAATTTAGCAATTCCAGAAGACTGCCTCAAAATAAAAATAAAATGGGCTCAGGATGTCAGTGCCATGGGTTCAATCTCCAGTACAGGGACTTGGGGAGTGGGAGGGTCAACCATGAGATAACAATCCATACCTGGCACAAAACTACAAGGCCAAGTAATTTAGCTGTGCTTAAATTTTTCTAGTCATTAATAACTACTGAAAATTAGTTATGAAAGAATTATTCGATCCCTTCCCAACCTTTGTGCCAAAATTGCTGATATACAAGTCACAGGACCATGTGTATCGGTGTTCTGTATCAGTTAAAAACTTACATGGTCCAATATGGTCCACGGTCCTTACATGGTGTACACTTGTAATCCCAGCACTCTGGGGAGGCCAAGGCAGGAGGATTACAAGTTTGAGCCCAGCCTAGGCAACTTGGTGAGACCCTGTCTCAAAATCAAAAATTAAATAATGGGCTAGAGGTGTACCTCAGCACAAAGGCCTTGGGATTGATCCCCAGTTTCACAAAAAAAGGGAAGACAAAAAAAAAAAACTTGATTAATCCAAGGTTGGAGGAATGGCAGTGTTTAAAAGCACTAGTCTAGGAAGCCCAAGGCCATGAGTTTCTCTGGCACCATATCAAGACCAACAACAACAAAAACAAACTTACAGTCCACAGCACATAGTAGAAAAGTAAATTCTTTTTGTTTCATTTTGCCTGTTTTTGTTTTGTTTTGTGACAGAGTCTTGCTCTACAGTCCAGGCTGGTCCTGAACTCACTATGGAGCCCAGGCTAGCCATGGTTCACAGCAATCCTCCTGTCTTGGCCTCCCAAGTGCTGGGATTACAGGCATGCATCACCACATACAGTTTATGTGATGCTGGGGAATCAACTCATGTACTTTGTGCTTGCTAGGCAGGCGCTTTAACCACTGGGCCATCCTCCTGCCCCTCGTTTGCCTGTTTGAGACAGGGTCTTGCTCTGTAGTCCAGGCTGGTCCTAAACTCACTGTGCACTCCAAGCTGGTCTCAAATTCACAGCAGTCCTCCTGCCTCAGCTTCCTAATGGTAGAACTGCAGGCCTGCACCATCACATCCAGCCAATCTTTATATAGTACTGAGGAATCAACCCAGGTCCATGCCCACACTAGGCAAGTACTGCTAACCGCTGAGCTGTGTCCCCAGTTTCAGAAAAGGAAAATCTTAAACATTCATGGTCCCATACATTTAGAGCTCTTTGTATCATTCTAGCCCCAAGAGCTTCCTCTCCCGCCCAAAACCTGTACACCAGTACTTTAGAGTAAAACAGCACTACCTTTTTTTTTTTTTTTTTTCCAATTCCAATCTGAACAAAGAGGTAAGTGGAAATTTAAATGTTTGCTTTTAGATTAGGGGCAGTTCTACAGGCACTTAGCTAGTATTGATAATGTCACAGAATCGCTGGCAGTTAATGAAGGGTATATTACCACGTTGTTGAGTGAAAACCAAATGCCCTTTCACCACACACACACACACACACACACGTGGCCTGAAGGAATGGCTCAGTGGTTAAAATGCTTGCCTAGCAAGCACTAAGTCAAGGGCTAAATACCCAAGTTAGATTCCCCAGCACTACATAAGCTGGGCGTGACAGCGCAAGCCTATACCGCCAGCACTCGGGATGCTGAGGCAGGTGGATCTGACTGAGTCCAAGGACAGTCTGGAGACTATACCAGTGAGTTCAGGACCAGTCTGGGCTACAGAGTGAGACCCTATCTCAAAAAAAGAGAGAAATATATAAAAGGACATATTCCATAGTTTACATTTTAGTTAGATTAAACTTTCTTACAGAATTTAAAGCAAAGCACAAGAAAACAAGCTGATAAGCAGAATCTTGGTGCTGGGGCATGTAGCATAAGAGGTTAGCACACTTGCCCAACAAGTGCAAGGCCCTGGGTTCAATTCCCCAGGACTATATATCCCTGGTGTTGTAATGGTAAGCACACCTGTAATCCCAGCATTCCAGAGGTTGAGACAGGAGAACTGCCATGTGTTCAAGACCAGCCTGGACTCCAGAGTGAGTTCAAGATCAGCGTGGGCTACAGAGCATGACCCTGTCTCAAAAAAGAAAAAAAGGGAAGAACAAACAAAAAAGCCTTTCCCCTACTTAGAGACACCTGAGAAATATGGTCTTGGGGCTAGAGGAATGGTTCAGTGGTTAAAGCACTTGTCTAGCAAGTGCTAAGTCAAGTAGTAAGTACCTGAGTTCAAATCTCCAGCATCACATAAACTGGGTGTGGTGGCGCATACCTGTAATCCCAGCACACACTTGGGAGGCTAAGACAAGAGGACTGCCCTGAGTCCACGGCCAGCCTGAGCTCCATAGTGAGTTCAAAACCAGCCTGGGCTACAGAGCAAGACCCTGTCTCAAAAAGAGAGAGAAAGAGAGAAATATGGTCCTTAGAATGTAAAGGGATTTCTCACAAAAACTGTTGACTCAAATGAAATACAATAACAGAACTCTGCTTTTGTAATGACCAAATTGTTCCATCGCAAAGAAATTCTACATCCTAAAAGATACTAATCATTAAAATGTAGCATTTTTAGGCAAGATTCTGCCAAATAGTTAAGTTTTTATAATAATGTTACACTCCTTATGTTTGGATTCTTGCGGATTTTTCTTTAACAACAGTTTAATTGATCCTTAGCACCACTCCCTTCATTTTTCAGAGGAAAAAAAGAAATTATATTCAAAGCCAGCATGTTGGCAAATGCTTATAATCACAGCATCAGGAGTCTGAGTTAGGAGGATTGTAGTGCATTTAAGGTCAGCCTGAGCTACACAGTGTTCATGACCAGAATGGACTACAAAATGAGACCCAGTCTCAAAAAAATAAATTATACTCAGTAGTTTACTCTTGATATCTCATTTTGAGAAGAAAAATATGATTAGCAAAATTAAGGATCAGATCAATCTGAACATGGAAAAACAGGAAGCAAGGTAAAGTCATATTAATAAAAGACACCAATTTAGATTTTTTAAAAAACCCTTATAGGGATGTAATTAGGTAAATTCTTAAGGTTTATAGCTTCTAGGAGGTAAAATCTATGCCAAATATCTTTTCTAAACAGAAATTTTTAAATAAAGAAACTAACCATTTTGGGCTGGAGAAACAACACAGTCATTAAACAGCTTGTCTATCAAGCACAAGACCCTCAGGTCCATTCCCCAGCACCACACACGCTGAGAATGGTGGCACACGCCTGTAATTCTGGCACCCAGGACGCTGAGGCAGGAGGATTGCTGTGCTACTCTGGGCTACAAAGTGAGGTCAAGACCAGTCTGGGCCACAAAGGGAGAACCTGTCTCCAAAAACAAAACAAAACAAACAAAAAAAACATTCCACAAACTTACTAAAATTACCTGCTCCTGGGTTTGAAATTGAACTTATTACCACCTAATTGCTTAGCTCTTAATTATAACTCTACTCAAAGAAGTACTTTCTTATATGAACATTCACATGTTAGAATTTCCTATCAGGAATTACTGAGCCTAGCTAGAAATCTACAGGTGAGAATAATAAATTTAACCAATTTCAGGATGTTAATAGAAAGCAATACACAATTAAGAGCTCAAATCCTATATTTTGTGAATTCAGTTTCACAAAGCCACAGACGAAAGCAGTGTTCAAAACTGCCATCATGCACAGATCAAAGACTATTCAGGTTTTCATTTGACTCCAGAATATATTTATCTTTCCTACATTTTCAACTGCCACACAGCTGAAATCCTAACACAACAGTTATCTTCCACTTAAATTCAAAAACCTTGTTTTTAAGGAACTTATTTAAAAATTTAAGGAGCTGGAGGAATGGCATAGCAGTTAAAGTGCTTGCCTAGGGTCTGGAGGAATACCTCAATGGTTAAAACCCTTATCTAGGAAGTGCTGAGTCAAGAGGTAAATACCTGAGTTTGATTCCCCAGTACTACATAAAGCCAGATCTAGAGGCTTATGCCTGCAATTCCAGCACTCAGGAAGCTAAAAGAGAAAGACTGCTTTGAGTCCAGGGCAAGCCTGAGGCACACAGTGAGTACAGGACCAAACTGGGATACAGACCAAAATCCTGTCTCAAAAAAAAAAAAAAAAGAAAAAATCTGGACATATCCCTAATTTCCTTCCATATTTAGTTTGATGGACAACAAATACCAATAAAGACGACGACTTGAGATATTATATACAAAGACTTTGGATTTGTTTTTGGACCTTAATGCTAAAATACCATAATTTTCAGGAAATAAAGCTATGCCTAGATATTTTAGGTTTTCTAAACTGAATTTTCTATTAATAAACTAAGAAGTTAAAAAATAAAGAAATTTTTAAAAAGCAAAGCGTAGGTCTGGAGGAATGGCTCAGCAGTTGCCTGGCAAGCACTAAGTCAAGTCCTAAGTACCTGAGTTTGATTCCCCAGCACGACATAAATCAAGCATATTGGCGCATGGCTGTAATCCCAGCACGCCAGCCTGGGCTCCATGGTGAGTTCAGGACCAGCCTGCGCTTCAAAGCGGAAACCCTGTCTCAAAAACAAAGCCCTGGGGCAACCCACATTTCTAGGTCTCCCTTCTGACTAGCAGAAGCTTTACCCTCCTTCTTTACCCTTCTATAATTTTCCCAACAGTGTTCTCTTCACAACCTGCAAAAAAAAAAAAGTCCTAACAATACCCTCATACTTCAAAGTTCAAAAGTTACTGATTCCAAAAATTTCCCTTGATTCCTAAAATCAGAACGATCTTCTCTTGCAGTACTTGCAAATGTCTCATCTCTTTAGACTGCCAAACTCCTCCCCAAAGGATGGGATTTTATTTAAATTATTTCCCTCTCCCTCGGGTAATATGTAAGGAGTGCTCAACAAAATACCTGTCTCATTTC
The DNA here is from genome assembly GCA_004027205.1 of Ctenodactylus gundi. Lineage (NCBI taxonomy): Eukaryota > Metazoa > Chordata > Mammalia > Rodentia > Ctenodactylidae > Ctenodactylus > Ctenodactylus gundi. The sequence continues at coordinate 90,713 of PVKB01002439.1, read as the reverse complement.
TGCAGCCATCTGATACTCTGATTTCAATCTCTTTTTGGGGAACGAGCGAGGGGGTTCTGGGGATGGAACTTAGGGCCCTTCACACTATGACACATCCCCAGACTATTTCATGATTTTGATTCTGAGACAAGGTCTCACTAAATCCCTCAAAACGGTCTGGAACTTGGCGATCCTTCTGCCTCAGCCTCCCAGGCCACTGGGACTAAAGGCCTGTGCCGCCAGGCTGGGCCTCCCCTTTCAATTTCCACAGTACATCTTTGACACTTTTTACAGGGAATCTAGCAGCTCACGCCGTTATTCTGCTTACCTGCGCCTAACATTTCTTCACTCTGGAAGAATATCATCACCTTATGACCCATCCCACTAGGTCAGAGTTCCACAAAGGAACCAGTATCTTAAGTGACAGAGCTCTTCAGAAGTCTTGGAGATCGAGTTGTAAGAACCATCTCCAAAGTCGCCCACCATCACCCCCCTTGTTCCCCCGTTTTCTTCAAACTTCTCATCAGCGCTGCTCCCACGCGCACTCCCACCTGGGAAAAAAGCTGCCAGCTTGAGCTTGCCTGCTGCGTAGCGAGTGGCGACTATGACACGTACACCTCGCCAGTGCGCGAGGTCACAACCCTAACGGTAAGCCGAATTAGAGCTCCTCACGGGTGGGATTCTAACCCGTTAGACTGGCCCCCCGACCCTGCCGCTCCCCCGGCCCCGGGGGCTCCCAACATTTAGGTTAGCTCAAGGACTCGGGGCGGGGAGGACACGCCGTGGGCAGGGGGGCACGGAGGCTGAGGCAGGCACAGGCGGCTCCCTCTCAGGCCACCGGGGAAGCGCACAGCGGGGCCCGCCAGGAGTTGGGGGGGGGGGTCGCTCGGCCTCCCCCCCTTCTCGGGCTTGCCAGCAGCAGACGCCCCAAAATGTCCAGAGGTCCAGGAGGCCAGCCTCTCCACCCACAGCCAGTGAGACCGGGACGCCGGCGCCGGCAGGGCGACCCCCGCCCTCAGCGAAGGTCTCGGAGGGGCCGGCGGGACAACCGCTGAGGAAAGACGGACTGCGCTGAGGGGTTGCGACGGGGTCAGGAGAGGCGAGAAGGGCCTTCCCGGCGCCACCAGCCCCTCACCTTCATGGCCACGACCACGTCGGCTCGCTGGACTCCCCAAGGGAACGCAGCACCATCGCACCGCCGCGCGCAGCTGACCTCCTTCCTTCCAGGAGGCTATTACAGCGCCTCCCGAGGCGACTCGGCGTCCGCACGTAAAAGGCGTGGCCACGCTCCCCGCGCGTCCGTGGAAGAGGTCGAGCGGCGGCCGAGCCGACCAATCCGGAACGGACATTCGGGGGGCCCGGTCACCAGAGCCAATCAGGTGGTGTGAATGAGGCGGGACCTCGAGCGCGGCCGGCGGAGCCCGTGCCGTCTTTAGCGAGGTTGGGCGGGCCTGGGCGTGGCGGGAGGCGCTTTTCTGGGCGTCTTTGACATTTGGTAGGTTGAAGGGGAAGTCAGGGCTCCCCGAGGAGCCTGCTGCGGCCGACTGTGGGGCCTTCAGGGACGGTGGTCAAGTTTTCAGGGCGGGAGGGCTAGAAGGAGCGTGAAGAATTTGAAAAACGGGTTGGTTTGAAGGTTTTTGTCCTAATAATCCTCAGAGCAGGGCCTCAGGTTCCCCGCACCCCACCCCCGCACGTACTTGCCGCCCACTCTCGGGAGGGACCTCGGGTCTCCTGGAGCACGCGGCACACTAGGGAGTGCCTTGAAAAACAAGGTTATTTAGGCTCTTAATCCCAACTGCGCTTTTCTTTTTTTCTTTCTTTCTTTTTTTTTTTTTTTTCTTGAGACAGGGTCTTGCTTTGTTGCCCAGGCTGGTCCTGAGCTCACTATGGAGCCCAGGCTGGTCTTGGACTCAAGGCAGTCCTCCTGCCTCAGTCTCCTAAGTGCTGGGATTATAGGCGTGCGCCACCATGCCCAGTGTATGTGGTGCTGGGGAATCCAGCTCTGGTAACTTGGCGCGCTGAGCCATTCCTCCAACCCTCAACCCCAAACTGCTCTTTTAAAATTATATTCAAAATAACCAATGTCTTGGTACAATGAAATAATACGCATGACCCCTTGGAATTTATTCAGGGACAGAAATTAGGCTTGTAAATTAAGATGGATTTCTTCAAGCTGAACTAAATTGAGGCCCTTACTTTGGGTTTTCACACGTTTCTCTGATTTCTACCTCCACCAGTGTTTGAAATTTTACACGTGAAGACAGTTCTTTCACTCTTAGTGAAAACTCAAAACTCTTCTATTTCTTTTTTAATATGTTCGGTTATAGGTGTTGTATGTCAGAATAAAACAGCAGTTAGAGCCTAGGCCACATAGTGAGTTCAGGGCCAGCCATGACTACAGAGTGAGATCCTGTCTCAAAAACAAAAAAAAAAGAAAGCAGAGGGCACTTCATTCACACATCAGAGCAGCAGCTGAGCTCTATTAAAAGAGAAAGTATTGTCTCCTCTAATGATCTAGACGCTAAGAAATTTGACGAAAACATGATAGTGATAAAAAGCCATACCTGTCCCTTTGAAGACCCCAAGAGCTCATGAATAAGCAAGTGAAATGATGCTCAACATCATTAGCCATCAGGGAAATGCAAATCAAAGCCACAGACACCACTACACACCAACTTGGATGACGAAAATTATAAAACTAAAAAGTCTTGAGGGGCTGGAGGAAGAGCTCAGCGGTTAAAGCACTTGTCTAGCAAATGCTGCGCAAGCACTAAGTACCTGAGTTTGATTCCCCAGCACCACATAAGCTGAGCGTGGTGGCACATGCCTGTAATACCAGCACTCAGGCAGAGGCAAGAAAATTGTCCTGAATCCAAGGCCAGCCTGGACTACAGAGCAAAACCCTATCTCAAAAAAGTAAAAAAATAAAAATGAATGAATAAATAAAAAGATTTGAAGGATGTAGACAATTTGAAATCTTCTATCATTAATAGTGAAAATGTAGCTGCTTGTGAAAACTTGGCAATTCTTCAAAACACTAAACACAGAATTATCAGTTATATATGACCCAGTGGTTCTGCTCCCAGAAATATTTAATGTAAAGAATAATAAGACCAGCTAGAGGAATAGCTCAGCAATTGAATGCTTGCCTAGCAAGCTAAAGGCTCTGGGTTTGATTCCTCAGACATGGTGGTACATGCCTATAATCCCACCACTCAGGAGGCTGAGGCAGGACACTTGCTGTTGTGTTCAAGGCCAGCCTGGACTGCAGAGTGAGACCCTGTCTCAAAAAACAAAAAAGAAATAACCCACAAAAATTTAAACACTAGTATTCTTAGCAGCATTACTCATAAGAGCTAAAAGTAGAAACAAATGTTCATCATCCGATGAACAAAGGAATAAAATTTATATCCATACAGTATAATATTTGGCCAAAAAAGAAATAGTTCCCTGATACATGCCACCACATGGATGAATCTTGGAAACATGCTGAGTGAAAGGAATCAGACAAGATAGAAGAAAGACAATAGACTTTATAGAGAGGGAAAAGGGATATGGCCAACTGGGGTTGGGGGATGGGAAGTAGGAAAGGAAGTGAAAACGATCAAGACGTGATATGTAATGCACCAATTTCTAAAGCTGGTGGTTATTATGCATGAAAAATACATGCTAATATTAAAAGACATACATATTAGTCACATAATTTATGCTTCTATTTACATGAAATATCCGTAATAGCCAAATCTCTAAATTCTTTTTTTACATACCTGCACGACCACGCCCAGCTTTATGTGGTTCTGGGGAATTGAACACAGGGCCTTGGACTTGCAAGGCAAGAGCTTTAATCATTGTGCCATTCCTCCAGCCCTAATAGTCAAATCTCTATAAAGATGAAACGCTGAAACTGCTAAACTTTGAGGGGCCTAAGGGGAAATGGAGTGACTGCTAGTAAGAATGTGGGTTCTTTCTGTCAAGGAGTGGTTTTCTTGTTTGGGGAGAGAGGGGTTTTCTCTGGTACTGGGCACTGAACCGAGGGCTTGCACATGTACCACTGAAATATACCCCTAGCTGCATTTTTAATTTTTTGTTAGTCTCGGTTTTTCTAATTTTTTTTTTCTTTTTTGAGACAGGGTCTCACTGTAGCCCAGACTTTTCCTGAACTCACTGTGGAGCCCAGACTGGCCTTGGACTCACAGCATTCCTCCTGCTTCAGCCTCCCAAACACTGGGATTACAGGTGTGCACCATCACATGCAGCTTATGTGAAAGAGAATTTCAAGTGGTTTCCACAAAATAAAAAAGAGAGAGGCGGGGGGGGGCTAGTGTTATGGCCCCACCTACCCCAGCCTCTGCCTTGATCTCTTTAGTTGGCAGAAAAGGAATGAATTGTCTGCTTTTCAGAGTTTGGGAAACTGAGCCACTTACTGAGCTCTCTTGCCTGAGGCTCAGGAAATAATGATGAAATTAAAAACTGGTTGTTGGAGGAATGACATAGCAATTTAAGCACTTGCCTCATAAGCCCAAGATCCAGAGTTCGATTCCCCAGCACCACATATTGCTGGGTGTGGTGGCACACACCTGGGATCCCAACACTTGGGAAGCTGAGGCAGGAGGATTGCCCTGAATCCAAGGACTGCCTGGGCTCCACAGTGAGTTAAGGTCCAGCATGGGCTACAGAGCAATACCCTGTCTCACAAAAATAATAATTATTAATTTAAAATGTCTCCAACTACTATAGTTTGAATCTGGAATGTCCCCCAAAAGTCTCATGTATTTGGATGTTATAGATTGTCTATGGAACCACATGCTATTGGGAGATTGGATGTGGTGTGGAGGGATGGGTTGCAGATGTGTAGACTATACTACTACAGGTATATGGTGAGGAGTTACCACGTCTTCCATACCTGGAAACGGTGCAACACTGAGGTTGGACCAGGGGCAGATCACTGGGACAGGCCTGGAAGGATATATAAGCTGCCCCCTGCCTTCTTTATGGGACTAGGCTCAACTTGCCTTGACTTGGCTTTCTGTTAGCAACGTCCTGAGGAGCTGCCTCCAACTCTGCCTCTGCCATGTACATTCACTGTTGCCAACGCCCAAGTGGACTGTGACCTTGTGAAACGGTGAGCTAAAATGAATTTTTCCTCCCCTAAATTTTTGGATGTTAAGTACTGGCTCACAGCAACAAAACTAAGGCACCAATGCTCCTATGCTCAGTCTGGTGTCATGTTCACCTGTGTTTCTAGTCCTCTAATAATTGAACAGATCTTGCAAAACAAGTTCATCTTTGTAGAGTAACCTGTACTCACAAATCACCTCTTTATGGACATTGTAAATATTTTACAGTGTTGAGAATCAGTTCACCTCCCATGAAAGCCATGGTCAGTGCACACTCCTGGTGGGATTAATGTCTCCTGCCTTCCAGTTCCTATGGAACACTCACTGTGACAAGACATGGAGAACAGGACACCACTGCCTATCTTCTCATGTAGCTTCAGCTGTGACAGCAAAGGGAAAAACAATTAGAAATAAATAAAAAATGCTGCACTGGTTTCCTAGGATTGCCAAATCAAATTACCATAAGGTTGGTGGCCTGGTGTCGAAAATTATTCCCTCACAGTCCTATGTGTGTGGTACTGGGAATTAAGTCCAGGGCCCTCACACTGAGCTACATGTTTTTTGGTTTTTGTTTTTGTTTTTGTTTTTTTTTTTTTGATACAGAGTCTCACTCTGTCGCCCAGGCTGGGTCCTGAAGTCATTGGTGTAGTCCAGACTGTCTTTGGACTCAGGCCAATTCGCCTCCTGAGTGCTGGGATTATAGGCATGCACTACTACACCCAGCTTTATGTGGGACAGGGGAACTGAACTCAGGGACTTGTGCTTGCAAGGCAAGTGCTTCAACTGCTGTGCCATTCCTTCAACCCCTGGACTTAAACTTTGGATCCTCATGCCGTAGCCTTCTTATGTGCTGAGATTACAGGCATATGCCAATGCACTGGATAAAAAATAACTTCTTTTTCTTTTTCAATAGCAGGATTTGAACCTCAGGGCTTTCCACTGTGTTATATCCTCAGCCCTTTATTATTACTATTTTTTAATTTTTCAGGCAGGGTCAGGCTGGCCGTGGACTCATGGCAATCCTCCTGCCTCTGCCTCCTGAGTGCTGGGATTACAGTCATGCACCACCATACCCGCTGTATGTGGTGCTAGGGAATGGAACTTGGGTACTTAGCACTTGATGTAGCACTTGCTAGGCAAGCACTTTAACCACTGAACCATTCCTCCAGCCCAAAGCACTTTGAATAGCACAAAATATGAGTTTCACACTGACATGAATGGTATTTTAAAATATCTCGAGTTCCCAAATACATATAACAATATTGCATCAAACACCTACAGAAATGTGAAAACATATTCACCAGTAGATATCACTGGCAGATCACAGTTATACCAGTCAGCGTGAGCTTCCAGAGCTCACAGCGTCATTAAAACTAGATCACATCAGTTTTCCCCTTGGCATCTTGCGAAGGGCAGGTAGGATCAAGCGGAGAACAAATGGGACCAAGCCTCATGTCAAGACTTTAATGGACACATTTATTAAGTCTGTAATTGCATGTGATTCACAGAGAAAATGTGTTAAACCTTGCCTCTCCTGCCCACGATCTACAATCCAAGGCAGACAGGCCGGCGCTCACGCTCCTTTATAGCCAAAGAATACATACATGTGAAAATTCAATTAAACAGGAACATTAAGTCAGCTGATAAATGAGCAAGACAAACACTGGGGACAGGGATATTCAGAGAGATGCAATAAGGATATTTGCCTTGAAAATTCCAATTCTCAACCAAAAAAAAAAAAAATCCAATTCTCCCAGCTTCTCCCAACTTGAACTACAGAGCAAGAGTCTGACTCAAAAAAAGGCAGGGGGCGGGAGGGGGAGAAGCTGGAGAAGTAGTATAGTAGTATAGTGGTTAGAGTGCTTACCTAGCAAGCGCGAGGTCCTGAATTTGATTCCCCAGCACCACATAAGCCAGGTGTAGTGGCGCACACCTATAATCCCAACACTCTGGAGGTAGAGACAGGAGGATTGTCTTCAGTTCAAGGCCAGCCTGGACTACATAGTGAGTTCAGGACCAGCTTGGACTACAGAGCAAGACCCTGTCTCAAAAAAAAGAAAAGGAAAGAAAATTCCAGTTCCAATCCAGGCCTGGTTGTAAAGACCTTAATTCCTGAACTTTGGGAGGTTGAGGCAGCCTTTGAGGGGCTCAATTTCAAGCCCAGAGGGCTGAAGGAATACCGCAGCAGCTAAAGTACTTGCTTAGCAAGTACAAGGCCTGAAGTTCCACATAAACTGCGAGTGGTGGCATATGCCTGTAATCCCAGCAGGCTAAGGCAGCAGGACTGCTGTGAGTCCAAGGATAGTCTAGACTATATAGTGAGTTCAGGACCAGTGCGGGATACAGAGTGAGACCCTGTCTCCCCCACAAAAAAAAAAAAAAAAAAAAAAAGTCAAGCCCAGGTTGGACAACTTTGTGACTTAGGGAGACCCTGCCTCAGAACTGTAAAATGGGCTGGGGATGTGGCTCAGGGTGAAGGTTCTAGGTTAGAGTTCCATTACCACATGCATAAAAAGCAAAATTTCATTTCTAGATTTTACAAAATAAAAAGACGAGTGCTATTCTCCACTACATTCGTTTACACAGTCATATAAGAATAGATATGGGTCTCACCTTAACAATAATCAGATCTCGGAAACAGTCGATATGTCCATCAACACAGGAATGGACAAAGAAGATGCGGTGTATTTACACAACGGAGTACTACCCTGCCGCAGAGATACATGTGAGTCATTTATGGGAGAATGGGTGCACCTTGAGACCATGATGCTTAGTGAAATGAGTCAGACACCAAAGGTTAGCTATCTCATCATTTCATGTGAGAAAGCCAAACTATATTTAAAAAGAAGTAAAAGGATAAAGTAAAAGAGAGATGAAAGAAAGCAGGAAAATAGACTTTATGGATATAGAAAGGGAGTGTAGGGGAGGGGGAGTGTAGGGGACTATATCTTTGCTGATATAAGGTATCCTTTTCTTTTTATTTCTTTATTTTGAGACAGGGTCTTGCTCTGTAGCCCAGGCTAGCCTTGGACTCATGGTAATATTCCTGCGTCAGCCTCCCAAGTACTGGGATTACAGGCTTACGTGGTGCTGGGGAATTGAGCTCAGGTATGTGGTGCTTGCTAGGCAAGCGCTTTAACTCCTCCAGCCCAAGGTATCCTTTTCTTTTGAGCACTGTAGGCAAGATTTCCACAGCAGAGCTTTTCTGCCCTTGCACTGTCCTCAGCTTCTGTTTTATTTAATCTTTGTCTCTTCTAATTCAAGTTAACACTTGGGCTGAGGGTGTGGCTCAGTGGTTAAAATACTTGCTCAGAAACTGCAAGGCCTTGGATTTGATTCCCCAGCCACACATAAACCGGGTTTAGTGGTGCACACCTGTAATCCCAGCACTCAGGAGGCTGAGGCAGGAGAATTGCTGTGAGTTCAAGGCCAGTCTGTGCTACATATTCAGGACTAGGCTGGATTATACAATAAAACTCTCAAAAACAACCATAAAGCCAAAGGCCCTGGTGTAGGAAAAAAATAATTGTGGAGAGCTGGCCTGCTGAGAGAATCTTCCTCTTGTTCTTTTTTGTTTGTTTGTTTGTTTTGGAGACAGAATCTCACTCTATAGCCCAGTCTACCCTTGAAAGCATGGCAATTCTCCTGCCTCAACCTCCCAAATACTGGGATTACAGCTACGTATCGCCACACCCAGCTTTTGTGGTGCAGAGGAATCAAACTCAGAGCCTTCAGCTTGCTAGGCAAGTGCTTTAACCACTGTACAATTACTCTTGCTCTAGACTAACATCTTAATTTTTTTCTTTTAAAACTCTATTTTCCTCTTTCTCTGTCTCTCTCTCTTTCTGTGTGTGTTCATTGGTGGTACTGGGTATTGGTCCAGAGCCTGGGCTGTATGTATATATGTATGTGTGTATGTATGTATGCACGCTTAGGGATGGGTTTCTCAGTGGCCCTGGCTGGTTTTAAACTCTTAGTCTTCCTACCTCAGCTTCTCAGGGTGCTGGGATTCTAGACATGCACTAATATGGTTGGTTTCTATTTCTTTTATTGTTTCTCCTTCTCAGATTACACAATGAACATAAACTAACTGTGAAAAATATGGGAAAATATACCAAAAATTAAAATCATTTGCAAGTTCAGTATGAAAAGTTAACTACTAGCTGGGCACATTGTACACATTCATATATCTACAATCCCAACACTTTTGGAGTTTGAGGCAAGATGATCATAAGCTGGAGTCCTTTTGGGAGATTTAGCATGACCCTGTCTCATAATAAAAAGAAACAAAAAGGCTGGCTGTGGTGATGCCAGCACTGGGAAGGCTAAGGCAGGAGGATTGCCATGAGTCCAAGGCCAGCCTGGCCTCCATATTGGGTTTAGGACCAGCTTAAAGAAAAAAGGCTGGACCCAGTGGTACAGGCCTATAACGTCAGCCGTCTGAGAGACTGAGGCAGGATGATCAGCAGTTTGAGCCCAGCCTGAGTAACTGAATGAATTAGCAACACCCCATCTCAAAATAAAAAATACAATGAGCTGGGATTGAAGTTCAGTGTGATGGCCTGGGGCTTGAACCCCAGTACCACAATAAAAAGGGGACGGGGAGACAGTTCCTTGCTGTGGTCCCCTTGATTTGATCCCTGCCAATACTATTTATGTAGCTCCTTGACAACTACAGCAACAGTAATTAACATTTACTGAGCTCTTGCAGTATGTTAAGCTCCATGATAAGCTCTAGAGCTTGCATGTTCTCAGTCCATCTTCCCCTGTGTGTGTGTACGTGTGTCTGTGTATATGTGTGTCACTGACAACCAAGCCCAGGGCCTTCACATTGAGTTACATCCCCATCTCTCTCTTTTTTTTTTTTTTTGACACTGGGTCTTGTTCTGCAGTCCAAATTGATCCTGAACTCACTTCTTGTCCTTTTTATTCAGTTGCTACTTTAAAGACCTGATTCATCTATGGAGCCCAGGCTGGCCTTGAGCACATGGCAATCCTCCTGCCTCAGCCTCCAGAGTGCTGTGATTACAGGTATGCAGCACCATTCCCAGATTTATGTGGTTTTGGGGAATCAATCTCAAGAGCCTTGAGCTTGTTAGACAAGCGCTTTAACCTCTGCACTATTCCTCCAGCTCCCTTCCCCCAACCCATTTTTATGTTCTGATTTTGTGACAGGCTCTTGTTACCTGGCTAGGTCTCCCAAGCTGGGCTCGAACTTGTGATCCTCCTGTCTCTATCTCCCAGAGTGCTAAGATGATAGGCCTGCGACACGGGGCCCAGCTTCATCTTATAAACATTCTGTGAAGTGTGTGTTATTATAGAGAGGAAGGAACCGATTCTGTCTATGCAGAGATCCAAGAGTCAGAATTTAGTATTAAAATGTACCTATCATTTTCTACTTAAAAATATATTATGGATGTTATTCCAAGTCATTACATATTTCTGCCAAAATAACTTGGTTGCACTTGTATTTCTATCAAGGCATGCTTTTCTTCCTATGAATAAATACATAATTTATGTCAGTAAGTTTCTACTTAAGCATTTCAGATAGCTTTCAATTTTTCATAATAATGAACACTTCAGTGAATAATGAATTCATAAAGTATCATAAATATTTATGATTATTCTCTTAGGGTAAACACCATAAAGTGGATAATGGAGTCAACAAATATGAACATTTTTTAGGGCTTTGATATGTAGTACCCAATTTGTCTAAGGATCAGTTGTATCAATTTGCATTCCTACTAGTTCCATAAAGAATAAAACTGATTGTTGTTTATGTATCAATTTATTTAAATCTTGACTAATATTGTATCTTCTTAGGTATTTTTGTTTGTTTGTTTGCTTTGAGACTAAGTGTCCAGGCTGGTCCTGAACTCACTATGGAGCCCAGGCTGGTCTTAAACACATGGCAATCCTCCTGTCTCAGCTTGCCAAGGGCTGGGATTACAGGTTTAAGCCACCACGCCTGGCTAATTTTTATATGTTGCTGGGGAATCGAGTGCAGGGCCTTGCACTTGCCAGGAAAGCCCTTTAATCACTGAGCTACCCCCCTGGCCCTGGTATTGTATCTAAATAATGGCAGTTTTCTTGTTTTAGGTTGCTTTTTTTTTCAGTCCTGGAAGTTGAATTCAGGGCCTCACAGCCTCACATACACTATGCAAGTGCTCTACTACTGAGTTACATCCCTTCTTTGTTTCATCATCCAAGAAATCATTGTTGAATTTAACAGATAAAAGAAAGAGGGGCTGGAGGAATAGCCCAGTGGTTATTAGAACACTTGCTTAGAAAGGAAAAGGCCCTGGATTCAATTCCCCAGCAGCACATAAGCAGGACGTGGTGGTATAAGCCTGTAATCCCAGCATTTGTCAGGCTGAGGCAGGAGGATTGCCTTAAATTTGAGGTCAATTTTAGCTATCCACTGAGTTCCAGCCTGGAATATAGAATGAGACCCTGTCTCAAAAAGAAAGACAGAAATAGGTAGGACAAGCACTTGGGAGGCTGAGGCAGGATGATTGCCCTGAGTCCAAGGTCACCCTGGGCTCCATAGTGAGTTTAGGGCCAGCCCAGGCTACAGAGCAAGGAGAAGTTAAGATAAAAAGGGGGGGGCACCTGAAGGAACAGCACAGTGGTTAAAGCTTTTGTCTAGCAAGTGCAAGGCTGTGGGTTCGATTCCCTAGCACCACAGAAGCTGGATGTGATGGTAGATGCCTATAATCCCAGCCTTGGGAAACTGAAGTAGGAGGTTTGTTACTAGTTCAAGTCTAGCCTAGGCTCTCATAGTGAAGTTAGGACCAGCCTGAGGTACAGGGCAAAGACCTGTCTCAGAAAGGAAAAAAGGCGGGGCTGGAGAAATGGCTCAGTAGTCAAAGCGCTTGCACTAAGTCAAGTACTAGGTTCCAGAGTTCAACTGGGAGTGGTGGTGCACACCTGTAATCTGAGAATTTAGGAGGCTGAGGCAGGAGGATTGCCAATTTCCCAGCACCATATGAGCCAGGGCAAGATCCTGTCTCCAAAAAAAAGAGGGTTAGGGGGAGGAGTTGACGGAATTCACATGGCTGGCTGGAAGAGCTTTCTTTGGGAGACCACATACAAGTAAAATGAAAGTTAGGCAAGAAAGATTTATGGGGAGACAGATGGCCCATAGAGAGACTGAGTCATCACAAGAGAGCAAATGAATGGAGGGGATCTTGAATGTTTCCCTTTACTTAGCTGAATTTTCTTGTTCTAAGATTTCTTCCTCCCCAGCAGAGGGATTCTTTCTTCTCTGAGCAGTGTTTTCAGGTTATATAACTTTGGCCTTATAGCACATGCATTTCCCATGATTCATCTGGTTTTAATCATACTCATAACCTTGCATGCCTATGCATGATATGCTAATGGTATCATAAATAAGGAGGGATCAGATAAGGACACATTTTCTTCCCTAGTGCACCTGCACCAGACTCAGTCCATAATCTCTGTTTGCTGCTTCTTGTGGTATTTAATCTGGTTTCTACCCTCTTTTTATTTTTTTTCTTTTGAGACAGGGTCTTGCTTTGTAGCCCAGCCTGGTCTTGTACTCAGGGCAAACCTCCTGCCTCAGCCTCCGCGTGTGGGATTACAGTCATGTGTCGCCACACCCGGTTTATGTAGTGCTAGGGAACTGAACTTGGGTACTTAGCACCTCACATAGCACTTGCTAGGCAAGCGCCTTAACCACTAAGCCATTCCTCCAGCTCTCTACCCTCTTTTAATTGGTCATTAGCAATCTTGTCCTTTTTCTTCAGTTGCTACTTTAAAGACCTGCAGCTACTATCTCCAGGCCTACGTTTAGTTCATTCCCTTCCACTTGTGTCTATCTGGCACATCTATTATGATTGTCAAAACTTAAATGCTTCCTAAGATCTTAAATATTTTGCATGCAGATTGCTTCCTGAGAATTTTTTCATTGTCTGATAAATATATTGGACCATAGCTTCTGATATACAGAATTTCTCTCTTTTTTTTTTGAGACAGGGTCTTGCTCCATAGCCCAGGCTGGCCTTGGATTCAAGGCAATCCTCCTGTCTCAGCCTCCCAAGTGCTGGGATTACAGACGTGCACCACCATGCCTGGCTTATGTGATGCTGGGGAATCAAACTTGGGTAATTAGCCCTTGACATAGAGCTTGTGAGGCAAGCGCTTTGACCACTGAACCATTCCTCCAGCCCATCATTTTTGTTTTTTAATTTTGACATGGGTTCTTACTAAGTTGCTAAATGCTGAGGCTGGGCTCAAACTTGTGATTCCCTTGCCTCACCCTCTCACAGTGTTGGAAGTATAGGCATTCACCATTAGGCCAAGCTAAAAAAATAAAAATACAAAAGAATGACGTCTTGACAGGTTATAAAATGGATGAACCCCAGATACATCCAACTAACTGATGGAACCTAGACACAGAAAAGCATATATTGTCCCAATTTTTCTGCATAAAATGTCCAGAAGAGGCAAATCCATAGAGAAAAAATAACTTAAAACACTTTAACATGAACTAGTTGTAAGAATAGCCCGGAGAAGGGTAGTCCGAGAGGTACTCAGAGACCTTTGCCCAGTCTAGATGAAATTTACGCAGTCAAACATTATGTTTCGCTAGCTCAGGAACAGCCTGGGCTACTGAGCGAGACCCTGTGTCACAAAAGACAAGGGAAAGTGTAAACTTAATTTCGTTGTTTTTAAAACAAAATCAATTTAAAATTAAGTTGGAATTGCTTTCCGATAAAATGAATAAGCGGGCAACCCGCTAGATCCTCCAGTTCTAGACTTAACTCTGTACTGGTCTTCATCCGCTTGAACTAGGAACTTACTTCCCTCCCTCAGAGTTTCTGTAGGGAATCAACCTTTCAAGGCACCACATTCGCTCCACCCAGCATCGCAATCTTGGGCGTCCTGATTGGGCGTGGTTGCTCTACGATTGGCCGACAGCATCCCGCGATAACGAGGATTCCCGTTTCCTGGGATACAGCGCCGGCGGGCGGAAGTGCGGGACGGCCTGTGATAATGCCCTGAGGCGGCATCTGGGCGCGGCGCGTGGCTGGTCTCCGAGGCTTGGTCTCGGAGGGCCGCCATGGCCAGCGTCCACGAGAGCCTGTACTTCAATCCCATGATGACCAATGGGGTCGTGCACGCGAACGTGTTCGGCATCAAGGACTGGGTGACGCCGTACAAGATCGCGGTGCTGGTGCTGTTGAATGAGATGGGCCGCACGGGCGAGGGCGCTGTCAGCCTTACGGAGCGGCGGAGGCTCAACCAGTTGCTCCTGCCGCTGCTGCAGGTGAGAGGGGCCCGCCGGCTCCCGCGCATTCTGCAAACTTTGGGAGCGTCTTGTTTGTGCGGGAAACCTCTTGGGGCTGAGGATTCGGGGTTCGTCAGATGCTGTTTTATGCCCTGTAGTAACGTAGAAAAATAAAGATAACACATTCATCTGACACTGAGCATTTAGGATGGGCCAGGTGCTGTACATAGCATTTTTTTTTAAAAGGCTCGCGTCAGGCGCTAGCATTTATTTCTGGTTATTGAGAGTTAAAAGTCGCTGGTCCTTTGTCTTCTGTGAAGTGAGGCTGCACATAATCCTGAGAGTGGAGGCAAGGAGGTGAGTCGTAGAGGCTCCTCACCGCAGAGCGCCCAAGTAACTAGTGATGATGACGTATAACAACGGGAGAGGGCCGGAGGAATAGCTCAGTGCTTAAAGCGCTTGCCATCATGCTCCAAGAACCTGAGATTCCAGCTGCACGTAAACCTAGCGCCTGCCTGTAATCTCAGCTCTTGGGAGGCCGAGGAAGGAGGATTACCATGAGACCCAGACCAGCCTAGGCAATATAAGTGAGTTGAGGACCAACCTGGGTTGCAGAGGGAGACTCTGTCTCAAACAAAACAAAACAAAAAACCTACCAGAGAGCATTGCTTATGGTGTACATGTTTTGCTTCTTTTTGCACGTTCAGATCTAATTTCATTGCCTACTAGCTGTCTCTTGAACAAGTTCCTTAACCAGTTTGTGTCTTAGCTTTTTGTAAAATGGAGGAAAAGTATAAACTATTAATTAGCACGTAGTAAGTGTTCACTGTTAACTAATGTTTTCATCTTAATGTATTAGTTGTGGCTTTTTTCACAACTAACCGATGTATGGAGGTTAGTATTTTGCTGTTTTATTTACTGTTCGTCCTCAAGGCCTTGTGTAGGGCCTACGTAGTTATTCCTGTAATGAATGAATTGTGATTTGTCTTTTTAGAGGTCAATGGATGTATTTAGGTGTATAGAGAGGACTTTGTAGAGAAAGTGCAGTGTTGAGCTGGACCTTGAAGGATGAACAGTTAGTTGATTACTGAGAGCAGAAACAGATTTGGGGTCATTTATACCCAATTTGTGATTTCTTTCCTTTTCTCATTTCTTTTTCTTTTTTGCCAGTACTGGATATCAAGCCTTGGAGCGCATACATGCTAGGCAGGCATACTACCATTGAGCTACACCTCCGAGCCTAGCCCCCAAATAATAGAATCTTAGGAGGTAAACCTAATAAAATTAGCACCTTACCTGGGCGCTGTGAGTTTGAGGCCAGCATAGACTATGTAGTGAGTTCAGGACCAGTGTGGACTATAGAGCAAGACCCTGTCTCAAAAAAAATGTGTAATATATATATATATATATATATATATATATATACATACAAAAAAATTAAAAAGTGTGGCATTATGTAAATCAGTTTGAAGGCCTCAATCCCCAGTCTGAAAAAACAAACAAACAAACAAAAAACAAAAAAAAAAATCAAGTAATACTGAGTTGATGGAGTAAATAAAATAGTATACTTTCCAATTTTATTCTTTCTCAGAGGTTATGATTTTCACTTCTTTTTGTTGGATACCATTTTGGAATGGGTATTTCTAGATGCATATGACTTTAAATGTGTACATGTATGCTTTTAATTTCATTTTTTTTACATAAATGTTCCTTTCCTTCTACAGCTTACTCTTTTCACTTAATAAATGTTAGAAATATTTCCATGTCAGCACATTTCAATGTTCTTTTTAATGGCTGCATTGTATTTCATACTAAGATAAACAATGTTATTTAAGTCCTTTATACAAAAATTAAATTGTCTTTTTTGTCTTGCAGATTCTTTTTTTTTTTTTTTTTTTTGAGACGATCTCACTCTGTAGCCCAGGCTGATCCTGAACTCATTATGTAGTCCAGGCTGGCCTTGGACTCACAGAAATCCTCCTGCTTCAACTTCTGTCTCAACTTCCAAGTGCAGGGATTACATGTGTGTGCCACCATGCCCAGTTTTATGTGGTGCTGGGAAACCAAACTCAGTGTCTTTCACTTGCAAGGCAAGCACTTTAACTCCTGTGGCATTCCTCTAGCCCTGCCTGGCTGATTTTTATGTGCTGATGGCGAGTTGAACCCAGGGCTTTGCACTCGCTAAACAAGCACTTTAACCACTGAGCTGTGCTCTCAGCCCATAAGTTTTATTTTTCATTTGAAACAATGCATGCTGGATGTAAGTTCCTGTGATGTGGGATTACTGGGTTCTCCACATCCAAAGATGGCATAATGGCATATATTAATGGCTTTTGAACTTAATCTTCAGAAACATTTTTTTTAGACATTAAGCCACTCCCTCCTTTTTCTCCTTTCTTTCTCTTTCTTTCTTTGTTTCTCATCTTTCTTTCTTTTAAATTTTGAGGCAGAGTCTAAGTCACTAAGTTGCCCGTTCTGGGCTCAAATTTAGGGTTCTTGTGCAGTAGCCTTGCAGAGTGCTGGGTTTATAGGTATGTGATGTGCAACTATGTCCACATGTTTGCTGTTTTTGTTTTTTTAATCAACATCCAACTCTACCTTTAACCCATAACTTTCCCATTTATCTTTTATACAGGGTCCAGATATTACGCTATCGAAACTGTACAAGTTAATTGAAGAATCTTGTCCTCAGTTGGCGAATTCAGTACAAATCAGGTGAACCCCATTTCCTTCCATATCTATATATATATCTGCATATATATCTATATATGCAGATATATATATGAAAAGATGTTAAGAAAAAAGATAGGTAGGAATGTAAATTGGTACAACCACTATGGAAAGCAGTATGGAGGTTTCTCAAAAGATTGGAAATAAATAGCCCCTTTGATCCAGTGATACCTCTCCTGGGAATATTCCCAAAAGGGTTAAAAACAACACATAACAGAGGTACATGTACACCCATGTTCACTGCAGCATAACTAACACTAGGTAGAATATGGAAGACACCAAAATACCCATCAACAGACCGATGGATACACAAACTGTGGTGTTTATACACAATGGAATACTATGCTTCTATAAAGTCTGACAACTTGGAGGCTTTTGTAAGCAAATGGAGGAAACTTGAAACCATCATGCTTAGTGAAGTGAGTCTGAAGCAGAAGATGAACTATGGAATGGTTTCTCTGATATGAGAAACCCAGATCCCAGATCACAATTATCTCTCAGAACTCAAAGTGAAAAATAAAGGGAACGGAGAGCGGGGAGTGGGTTGTGGGAGTGGGTAGGGGGTGGATCAAAAGGAAAGTGGGGAAGGTCTTACTACCTTGACTAGATATGTATGTGCACAGAATGCCCAAAACCAATGTAAACCTGAAATTTTGCACTTACACATATCAATAAAATGTGAAAAAAATTTAAAAAAGAAAGATATTAAGAAAATAACCAAGCTCCTTTTGTAATTTCCATCTAAGTACCTTTACTTTTTTTTTAATGGATAACATTAAACATACTGTTTTTCTGCCTTTTAAAAAATATATTACTCTTTTTAGTAGTTGCAGATAATTTCATTTTTACGAGCTGATATAATTAACAAATTTTATGATCAAGAAAATAACAATGGTACTTTTCAGACTAAGTGGAGTGACATTTGGATTGTGAAGTTTGTTTTATGTGGCATCATTTTACATACATCTCCTAATTGCCTTTCAAATAGATTTATTGTAGGGAATTCAGGAATATGAAACGTGGGAAGATGTTCAGTGGGCCTTCCTAAAATGTGCACCTCGATTCTCTCATTCAGAATCAAACTGATGGCTGAAGGCGAATTGAAGGATATGGAACAATTTTTTGATGACCTTTCAGATTCTTTTTCTGGAACTGAACCAGAGGTTCACAAAACAAGTGTAGTAGGTATGAAATTCTTCTAAGAAGAGCAGAGAATATTTGCTTTGGCGTGAGGCCTTCTCTCAGTGACACCTGTCATCACGTTGCTGTATATGTGAACAAAGAAAGGGTGTTGGACATGTTGTAGTTTATATTGATTGCCTTGCTATTTTGATCTGTATTTTAGAATAATTAACTTGTGGGAAGCACCTTCTCTTTTGTCTACGTGAGTTAGAGTCTGAGCCTGGTGCTGGGTGATGTTTTTAGGGTTTGCCAGTTCTTTCTCACCATTCTCTGGATCGCTTGTCTGTGATGTACAACTGTAAGTGAGGGTCACCAGTCGAATTTAGGAAGCCAGGTAGGTAAAAATGTATTATTGTCATAGAGTATGAAGTACGAGCATATGTGCCATTTCTTTGATGATTTTCTGTCAGCTCTGTTCCTATGCTCCATCCCTCTGGCTATTTTGTTTGTTTGTTTTTGGCATTGTAAATTTTAGGTTATTCAATATCAGTTATTTATCAGTCTCTCCTATATGCCAGAGTATCAAGATGGCCTTTCCTATTAGGGAAAATGGCTTTTGGTGGAGATAGTCAGTTAGTAAAAAGTAAACAAGAAAAATTTGAAAATAAAATGGAGTCCTATGAGGGCCAGAGGTTGGGGGGGCGGTGGTGAGGATGGGAGGACTGAGCCCTGGATAAAGAGACCAGCTTTTTAAAGGATGAGGGAATAAATTTCCGGAAGGAGGATATATTATCTGCAAGTGTTTCTTTTCTATTTGGAGGATGATAGCACCAAATAGTCACCATCATTGTGTGGCTGGACTTGGGCTAAGGCTGTCCCCTCGACTGTGGTCTTATTTTGTAGGTTTATTTCTGCGACACATGATCTTGGCCTACAGTAAGCTTTCTTTTAGCCAAGTATTTAAACTGTACACTGCCCTTCAGCAGTACTTCCATAATGGTGAGAAAAAGACAGTGGAGAATACAGATATGGAACTGGCCAGCAGAGAAGAGGGTGAAAGGAAAATGGAAAAAGAAGAACTTGACGTATCTGTAAGGTAACCTGGGTGGGTTTTTTTTTTTTTTTTTAAAGCGGGAATCTAGGAGGATGCCTGGGGTGCTGCAGTGGCTTCTTTGCCCCCGACTTGTGATTAGCGCATGGGAGGCTCAGATGGGAATCCATGGGGAATGGATTGTGAGGTCAGGGTGTAGATTCACTGACTTCTTCCTTTGGGTCCTGGTGGCTGGCTGTGGGCTCACAGCTTCTGGCAGGTAGCTCTCTACATCTCTTTGGGGATCTGGTTACTTGGAAGAGATCTTCTCAGGCTTGAGCTGCAAAGGTACTGCATTACCAGCCCTGGAGGCTGTGTGTCCATTATGGCTTCTCCCGTGCTTTTGCAAATGGTTCAGTCCTCAGGACAAAAAAAAGTCATTTGCATGTCAATAATTGACTGTATTTACTCTGAAGATGTGTCGCAGTTTACCTTCAGTAAACTGAATTTTATCATGAAAATTAATGAAATATTTTAATACAAATGTCTTAAAATTATAATTCTTTTACTACAAGGAAATTATTTAGGTAGAAAGATATATTTTCATACATTTCTCAACACATTTGAAAAAAATTTCAATTTTCTTTTTTGTGATTGCCTGCTGGAGGCTGGGGATTGAATCCACAGCCTCACACATGCTAGGCAAGTGCTCTGCCCGTGAGCTACACCCCCAGCCCTCTGTGATCTTTTTTAATGTTTTATTACATTGTGACAAAGCCCTTCTACCCTTCTTCTTTTCTTCCTTCCCTTCTTTTCTTTCATGTGGTTACTGGAATGATTCTAGCTCTGTTCAGGGATTTCTTTTCCCTAGAAATTTATATTCAGGTTAGAAAGGAGGGGTCGGGGGCATACCTAGCAGGTACTAGGTCCTGGGTTTGTTTCCCTAGCACCGCATAACCCAGGTGTGGTGGTACACGGCTGCAGTCTCAGCACTCGGAAGGCCGAGTCAGGTGGATTGTCATGTGTTCAATGTCAGCATGGGCTGCATAGTGTGTTCAGCAATAGCCTGAGCTATAGAGTGAGACCCTGTTTCAACAACTTTTTTGAGAAAATATGCATATTAGGTAATATTGGATAGCTTGCAAATCTCCTACCCTATAATAAAATAAAAAGTATTTGTATTTGAGGGCTGGTGGTACAGCTCAGTGATTAGAGCAATTGCCTAGAAAATATGAGGCCCTGGTTTCAGTCCCCCAGCACCATATGCTAGCTGTGATGCCAGTGCTCAGGAGCCTGTGGCAGGAGAATTGCTCTGAGTTCTAGGCCAACCCAGGCTACATAATGAGTTCAGAACCATCCTGGAGTACCAAGCAAGACCATAAATCGAAAAAAAAAGAGAGAGAGAGAGAAACCAATTGTTAATTTAGATAGAGAGAATAGGGCTGAGGGCATAGGTCAGTAGCAACACATAAGCCAGGTGGTTGGCACACATCTGTAGATCCAAGAATCTGGAGGCTGAGGCAGGGGTATTGCCGTCTGTTTGAGGTCAGCCTGGGCTACATAGTGAGTTCAGGACTAGCCTGAACTATAAACTGAGACCCTGCCTCAAAAAACAAAACAAAACAAAACAAAACAAAACAAAATAGAAAAGAGGGAGTAAATATTTAGTATCTTAATACTCTTTTTTTTTTGTGTGTGTGCGTGGTACTGGGGATCAAGCCTGGGCTTTCGCACCAAGCTATATCCTCAGCTCATTATTGTTATTTTTGGTTTATTTGTGGTTGTTTTTCTTTCGGTTTATTTGTGATACTGTTAGTTGAGCCTGGGACCTTCACACTGAGCTATATCTCCAGCACATTTTGTAGTTTTGAGGCAGTCTTTCTAAGTTGCTGGGTGCCCAGGTTGGACAGGATTTGCAGTCCGCCTGCCTGTGGTTCAGTCAACTAATGTTTATAGATTTTTTTTTTAAGACTCCATTTAGAGAAGAGGCAAACTGTGAGCGTTAGATTCAGTGTTTGCTTGTAGCTTTCCTTTTGTTGTTGAGCAGCTGCGCTATGTCACCCACAGGGAACGCTGTCCTGAGGGCTAATCCCAGTGAGCTTGTCTTGGAGACCAGGCAGACAGCCATCCAAACCACAGCTTCCTTAGGCTCCTAACAGACATGGACATGCCCTAGAATTTCTTCACTTGCCAGTGTTTTAATATCGGTCTCCCAAACATTAATTTATTCACAAGTATTTATTGAATGTTTTCTATATGGCAGACACTATGGTAGGTGCTGTGTTGTCTGAAAAGAGGACAAAGTCCTAGTCCTTGAGTTATTTGAGGATGGACAGGTAATAGGGAACTAGATTTTAATAAATATGTAATGTGATTTCAGAGAATGTTAAAGCAGGAAAGAAATGGGTAGGACACAGGAGTGCAGTTACTGGGAGTGGAAGAGCTATTAAGAAAGGCCTCGTTAGGATTAGGAGCTAAAACTAGGGTGTGGTGGTGCCTGCTTTCTTGTAATCCTAGCACTAAGGAGGCTGGGGCAGAGGGATTGATGGTGAGTTCAGTTCAAGGCCAACTTGGGCTACATAGGAAGTTCAGGACCAGCCTGGACTATAGAGCAAGGGCTTGCCTCCCCCTCACCCCCCCAAAAAAGGTGGTGGTACAGGAGAAAGGGACAAGCTATCGTGTGGGAGGGTCAGAACAGAGGACAGTATGGCCTGAGCACAGGAATTGAGGGAGAATGGTAGAGGCCTAAACACACTCTCTGGTCGGACACCTTGGAAGATTTCAGGTTCTCATGCTGTCTGTGGGAGTTTAGTTATTGTAATCTACCTCTTCCCTCCTGTTTCTGTCCTGTCAGTGCCCTGCCAGAATCTCCAGCGGTACCATAATCCTCCTCAGCCAGGTGTATGAGGCCTTCTGCAGGTGATGTTCTGCTTCTTGGCTTGGGTCCTTGAGCCCAGCCAGCCGGGCTTACGTATTTATGCCCTTCCAACATGCCATTCTGCTCATTCTACATCTGCTCTTTTCCTTTCCTGTAATGGCTTCTTCCTTCCTTACCGATTTTTTCAGTCCTCCGCAGCTTCCAGCTGTCTTACTACCCTAGCCAGACTGATTGCTTCCTTTTCTTCATGTAGACTTTGTGTTCAGAGTTAGCATCCATCTCTTACGGCCATGTTCATATAACTAGTCTTAGCCTTCACAGAGACTGTAAGATTTTTTTTTAAGACTAAGTTTATTTTACTTTTTATTTTTTGTTGGAGACAGAGTCTCACTCTGTAGCTCAGGCTGGTCCTGAACTTACTATGTAACCAAGGCTGGCCTAGAACTTATGTCTATCGTCTAGCCTCAGCATCCTAAGTGCTGGGGTTACCGGTGTTTGCCACCACACCCAGTTTCAAACTATAAGTTAAAAAAAAAAATAAAGACTGTAGTGTTTAGTAAGATAGTATCTCCTCTGAACACCTAGACTGGTATTTTATGCATTGTAAGTGCTAACACAAACTGAAAAACTTTATTGATTAATGTTATGTTTTTACCTTGTGATATTTAAGCATTTTGGGGGAATTTTCAAATTTCTTTGAGAATTTGACAAATGCCAAGCACTGTTTCTACATTAAAAATGTGCATCTGCACACACAAACTTTCATGTAGTTTACAAGGTTCCCAGGCTCCTCAAAGCCTACCCTTGGACACAACTTAGGTCTCCATTTTTTTTTAGTGCTTGTAAGTTCAAAAGTCTTAGCTGCAAATTGAGTTCGTACACAGACTATACTTTCCTAAACAAGTAGCCCTTCTCATAATTGAATACCATCTGTGGTTATTTGTTTATTTATTTAAATGTGTGGTATATGGTACTGGGTTTGAACCCAGGACCTTGTGCATGCTGTGCAACTGAGCTACATCCTTGAGCCTCAAATTCCAGTGTAGTAATGTAACTCTTGGGTTGGGGTATAGCCCAGTCAGTGGCTAAAGCACTTGCCTGTGCACAAGGCCCTGGTCTCGAATTTTAGCACCACATAAAGATGGCCATGTGTGGTGGCACGCTTCTGTGATTCTAACATGTGGGAGGCTGGGGTAGGGGAATTGCTATGAATTTGAGTTCAGCTTGGCTACAGTCAATTCAGGAGCAGTCTGGAATATAGAATGAGGCCTGCCTTCAAAAAATTTATATATATATATATATATATATATATATATATATATATTTTTTTTTTCCCCCCCTCTTTCCCCTGTTGTTCAGCAGCCGCCATTCTACTTTCTGTCTGAGATCACTTTTTTCCCCCCTCCGGTACTAGGAATTGAAATTAGGGGCACCCTATCACTGAGTTATATCCTCTGACTCCTGCCCTCTTGTGTTTTTTCTTTTGAGATAGGATCTCATGTTGAACTTTCAGTTCTTCTGTTTCACCCTTCTGAGTACCTGGGTGACAAGCGTGTACCACCATACCTTGCCTATCTATATTGTTTTGACTGTTTAAGTATCTCATATAAGTAAAATCCTACAGTATTTGTCATTTTGTGATGGATTTATTTTACGTAGCTTAGTGTCCTCAGGATTCATCCATGTTATAGCATGCATCAGAATTTCTTCTTTAAGGCTATGTTATATTCCATTGTATTTATCACATCTTGCTTTCCTATTAGTGGCTACTTGGGTGGTTGATTCTGTGTTTTAGCTGTTGTGAATAATGCTGTGAATGTGGGTATGCAAATACCTGTTTGAGTTCTTGCTTTCGGTGAGCATTTTTGAGTTCTGATGCAGGATTTTACATGATTGTAAATGTCATTATTTTATTACTTTTTTTTTTTTTGCTTTTATTTTCCAGAGAAGAGGAGGTATCTTGCAGTGGACCTTTGTCCCAAAAACAGGCAGAATTTTTTCTTTCTCAGCAGGTATGTAGTATAATTTGTCATGAGATTTGTTTCTTTTTCCTACCTGTGGCATCATGTATTGTGGCATATGCCTGATAATGTTAGCGGGTTTATTAGGAAATCTCTGGTGTCCTTTCTTCACTCACAGGGAAGTTGTAGCTGTTCCCTTTCTGATTTTATTTTTCTACTAAAATTACAACATAGATTCATTTAGTAATTGTATGTGTTTAGCAATCCAAAAACATTTGATTTAGAGGGCTTGTTTCCTTTCTGCTGGAATTTATTTATTATGGACATCTTAAAATATAAAGAAAGGGTGAAAAATGTTGTTTTGTAAATACCTATACGGTTAACACCTGGACTTGATGATTTCATATTTTGCTCTATTTATCAATTACCTTAAAATGTTGTCTGTCTGTTTTAGTTATTTTTTGTTGCTGTGACTCAGTATTCAACATGCATAGCTAGGGGAGGAAAGGTTTACTTTAGCTCAGTGTCAGAAGGTCTCAGGTCATTCATGGACAGCTGGCAACAGTGGGAGCACATGGTGGAGGTAGAGGTAGAGGCAGCTCCTCACTGCATTGCAATCAGAAAGCCAGGTAAATTCCCATAGGAAGGAAGGAAGTAGCCTATATCCTTCTACATCCTGTTCCAGTGATCTGTTCTTTCTGTGTCCAACCTCAGTGTTCTAGCCCTTCCAGGTTTAGTTCCACCAGGGTGCCTCTAATCTATAATCTACCACACACCTATAATCTATTCGGACTCACATCCTGGAATCTGTAATCTGCCACTTGCCTGCTGGAGGAATGGTACAGTACTTAGAGCCCTTGCCTTGCGAGGTCAAAACCTTGAGTTGATTCCCTAGCACCACATAAACCTGGGCATGGTGGCGCATGTCTGTAATCCTTGCACTTGGGATTGGGATTGCTGTGAGTCCAAGGCCAGCCTGGATTACTTGGTGAGTTCAGGACCAGGTGGGCTACAGAGAGAGACCCTCTCTCAAAAGAAAAAAAAATCTACTACATGCCTGTCTTCTACCACACACCCGTAATCTGCCTCCCCAGACCAGGCCCCCATCTCCTAACAGCACATGGTTCTGTAGATAATCCTCAGCCTCCAAATGCATGAGTCTTTTGGGGGTACATTCCAAATCTAAACCACAATAAGATTACTTGTTTTGTTTTTCAGTACTGGTGATTTTTTTTTTTTTAGATTTAGATAAAATCTGTGCAGTGATCTCTACTGTTTAATTTCATACAGACTAACAAAGCCCTCCTGTGCTGTTGGTTAGCTGTGAGGAAAACATAGTAGTCTGCTGGAGCTGTGCCTCACCCTCACACCTCAGTGTGTTATAGAAGGATTAAGGAGTTAAATGTAAATACTTAAAGGTACAGTGAGACTAAAAGAAAGTGTATATTAACTTTTAACTGATCTCTGGGTCGGGACTTCCTAACCATAAGACCTGAGAGAAAAACACATGTGTAAGGTCATTTGCTTTTTCAGCATAAAAACTTGAAATGTCTCTCTTTCATCACATGTTTTAAGAAAGTTAAAAGGCAGGCAAAATGGGGAACATATTTGCAGTAAATGTGAATGAAAGAGTTAATACTTTTGCTTTAGAAATCATTTTCAAAAACTATTTGATGATACAAAGGTTACAATATATTATTACATAAAAACAGCAAGGAGCTGGGGTGGTGGCACCTGCCTCTGATTCTTTGGGAGGCTGAGGTAGGGGTTCATAAGATGGGGCCCAGCCTGGTCAGCTCAGCAATTTAAAAAGACCCGGTCTCAAAATCAAATATAAAAATGGGCTGGGACGTGTAGCTCAGTGTGAAGGGCCTCGGTTTGATCCCCAACCACAAAAAAAGAGCGGGGGGGAGGGGGGGAAAGAAAAGTAGATTATGTGTCCTATTCTTTGCAAAAACTTCTATATATACTTTCACATATATCTTCACATATATAGCTTTACCTATGCAGAAAAGAAGACTGGGATAAAATACACTGAAATATTAGTATTGTTTCTGAGTAGTAGAATTTCTGTTTTTTTTTCTAGCTTTTTCATGTTTTTGGAATTTTCTACCATGATAAAGTGAATCAAGATAGAATTCAATATTATTGCTATTAATGAGTAAAAAGTTGGTCTGGAAAAAATTACAGTAAATTGTCGATAACCCAGTTATGTATAAATATTTAATTTGGAACTTCTTTTCTACATATGTTTAGTTTGCATCACTGTAATGAAATACCTGATATGGGCTCTTTATGAAGAAATGAGGGTTATTTTGGTCCACTCTTTGAGTGTTCAGTTTCATATTGGGTGGCGCCATTGGTTTAGGCCACTTGTAATGTCGCACATCCTGGTTGTAACATGTATTGGAGTGGTCACATCTCCAGCCCGGAAACAGAGACAGAGAGAGAATGAGAGACCAGGGTCCAGCAGTCCCCTTCAAGGGCATGACTCCAGTGACCTAAGTACTTCCCCCTCCCCTCTGCCTGTTAAAGGTCTCCAGCGTCTCTCAGTGCTACCAATATGGGGACTAAACCTTAACACCTGGCCTTTAGGGGACATCCAACATCCAGACTATTGATATAACCAGGTATTTTGTATAATTGTTGCTGATATCCCCCATATGAAACAGCTAGGGCTCAGGCATAGTACCTGAGTACCATAGGTACTTTGTGGATGCTAGAGATAGGAGGACAAGCAAACATAACTCTGGGGAGGGTCAGGCTGGTGATTTTAATATAGTCTGATTTTGCTACAAAAAAAGGAAAGTGCAGAGGGCTTATGGGAACATGTAAGGCCTTATAAAACCTCACTCAATCTACAAAGTGATAGGAGTAGGTGGCTGAAATCTAAACTGGAACTTGAAGAGTGAACTGGGCGTGAGCACAGGTTGCCTAGGCCTAGCGGGGGTTGTGGATGGGCAGTGGTTTTTGGACAACCTGATGTTTCAAGGGGAGGAAATAGAACCATGGATGGTCAGGAGGAGGATGTGTGGTGGCTTCCACAGTCTGTATTTAGAGGGAGGGGCGGTGAGATTTGGGTCAGACCTTGTGTGATCTCTGCATAGAAGAAAACAACCAGGTGATGCTAATTATGAGTAGTATACATTTCCTTGTGCTGTTGACTATTTCTTTCTCCTGATCTCTCATTTTTAAAATTCCAGGCTTCTTTGCTAAAGAATGATGAGACTAAAGCTCTCACTCCAGCTTCCTTACAGAAAGAATTGAATAACTTGCTGAAATTTAATCCTGATTTTGCTGAAGCGGTAAGTCTTGGGAGTTTCTCGCTGAATTAGAAAGGAAAGTCCAGACTATTCAGTGTACCGAGGAGCCACACAACGAGGGTCGGCTCACTGGCCGGGTTCTTGAAGGAGGTCGCGGTGGCAGGCAGCGGCACTGCAGCGGTCACCAAGCTCCTCCCGCGCTGCTGCTGTGGGTCATCCCTTCAGCTGTTGGTGTTCTCTTTCATTCTTCTCTCTGAAGGCATGAGCTTTGGACAGGAGATGGAGGATAGACCAATGAAAAGAAAAAGGTTTCAGGGCTGAAAACTCTTCCTTCTTTTTGTCAAATTTTTTTAGTTCTTGAGGTTTAGGGTGTAGCTCAGCAGTTAAAAGTGCTTGCCTACTAAAGCGCAAAGGTTTGAGCTCAGTTCCCCAGCACCACATGATCTGGGTGTGGTCACATGCATGTAGCACTGGGGAGGCTGAAACTGGGAGATTTCTGGGAGTTCTTGGCCAGTGTGAGCTGCATAATGAGTTTAGGAGAAGTCTGGACTATAGAGTGAGAAAGCCTGTCTCAAAAAAAAAAAAAATTCCTATGCTTTAATTCCTTTGTGGATTTTTTTATTCTGTAAACTTTTCTGAATAATATGTGAGTTTGCCATCAGGTTTTATTCAAATGTAGAACTATATCTATTTTTCTTCATTGGAAGCAGGATCTGCCTGTTGAGAGTTTAATTCAGTGATTCCAATCAAAATGAAAATAACCTGATAAACTGGTAAGAATTTCACAGTTTTTTAACTTGGGTATTTAGAAAAATTAATTTTATAATTAGTGTGTGAATTCAGGCTCTCAGATTTCTTACAGTTGAATTCCCAGTGTTGTTGACACCTGAGGCCTGCTGCCTGCATGTCAAGCCTGGTTCTGATGCAGCCAGTGGATGCAGGTAAAGTGTGAACAATAATGGAGTGCCTGTTTTTCAGTTGTGGACTCCCTCTGGGAAAGCTGTGCCAAGCCAGGTGGTTTTTATTTTTTGTTTTGTTTTGTTACTGAGTTAGGATCTTGCTGTGTAGTTCAGGCTGGTCCTGAACTTGCTATGTAGCTCAGCCTGGCTTTGAACTCATGGCAATCTTCCTGCCTCAGTCCACTGAGTGCTTGGATTACAAGTGTGTACTACCAAGTCCAGCTTTTTTTTTTTTTTTTTTTTTTTGAGACAGAATCTCTTTTAGTCGAGACTGCTCCTGAACTTGCTATGTGGGCCAGGCTGGCCTTGAAGTCAGGCTGTCTCAGCCTCCCGAGTGCTGGGATAATAGGCGTGTACCATAGCGCCAGGTTTATGTGGTGCTGGGGAAACAAACGCAGGGCCTTGTGCTTATTAGTAAGTGCTTTATCTGCTAACCTATGTCTGCACCTCCTAGCTGACTTTTTTTTTTTTTTTATGTGGTGCTGGGGAATTGAACCCAAGTTCTTGCACTCTAACTTTTAACTCTGTGCTATGCTGAGTAGTAACAGGTATCTTGAGCCTTTTGTTCTGCCTATAAGAAAATGATTAAGCTAAACTCTGAACATCGTGTCACAAGGGTAGAAGGTGTATAGATGCTTATAGCTGGCAGAACTCTGTGTAGTAGTCTTGTAAACTCTGAAAAATCGTCTTGCACAAAAGAAGAACATTTGGTTATTCTTTGGTTACTCCTCCCTCTAGCATTACCTCAGCTACTTGAACAATCTTCGCGTGCAAGATGTTTTCAGCTCCACACACAGTCTCCTTCATTATTTTGACCGCCTCATTCTCACCGGAGCTGAAAGCAAAAGTAATGGTGAAGAAGGCTATGGTCGGAGCCTAAGATATGCTGCCCTGAACCTGGCTGCCCTGCACTGCCGCTTCGGTCACTAGTAAGTTCCAGACTTTCATCCCTATGGACGTTGAAAAAAACAAACTCTCAGGTTGTAATTGAAATGTGCGTTAGGAAATACTGGTGTTTTGTTTTGTCTTGTTGAAACAGGCTGGTCCTGAACTCACTGTGTAGCCCAAGCTAACGTCAGACTTATGGCAGTCCTGTCTCAGCTTCCAAGTTCTGGGATTACAGGAGTATACTACCATGTCCGGCTGAATTTTTAATGTGGTGCTGAGGAATCAAACCCAAGGTCTTGTACATGCTAGGCGAGTGCTTTAACTATTGAGCTATGCCCCAGCTCAGAAAATAATATATTTTTAAGAAGAAAAGAGGGCTGAAGGAATGGCTCAGTGGTTAAAGTGCTTGCCTAACAAGTGCTACGTACCTGAGTTCGGTTCCACAGCACCACGTAAGCTGGGCCTGGCGATGCACACCTGTAATCCAGGACTCAGGAGACTGAGACAGGAGGATTGCCATGATTCCGCAGGCCAGGCTGGGCTCCCCAGTGAGTTCAGGACCAGCCTGGGCAGCACAGCAAGACCCTGTCTCAAAAAAAAAAAAAAAAAAAAAAAAAAAAAAAAAAAAAAAAAGAAGAAGAAGAAGAAGAAGAAAAAGAAGACTCTTTATCCTGAACTTGTCACTCACTTCCTAGTGTCTCACTTTTTGCACGGGAACCAGTTTAGAAAAACCTTCTACCTAAGTACTCTACCCCCTGGTGTCACTATTTGACATTACTGTCTTAGTGCCTGGCCTCTGGTTTTATTACTTACAACTTAGCCATTCAGTAAAAAGGAAATTAGGTCATTAGGACAGAAATTCCAAAAGTAAGTTTTCAGGAGTCATAATGGGTCAGTAGAAACTATTTTCAGTATTGTAAAAGCCAGAAGGAAGTTGGTATCTACTGGTCGAGAGGTTGCACATACTGGCTAGAAGTCATGTTACTCAGTGAAGTTTAGGCCATGAGCAAGTTTATTTTTTTGCTATGATATACCTGTGTTAGTGAATAAAAATAAGTCCATTGACTGGTTATTATTTAGTGAATAGAATTAGATTTCTTTAAAAAAAAAACTCTTTGAAAATGGGGAGGCTGTTATAGAAACAGTGATATCATGTGAATAATGTAAGAAATTAACAATTGAGTGAGATCTCCCCTACCCTCACCCTGTGGTTTTATGCTGTTGAAAGAAATGTGATCTTTGTTTAGAGACTCTAGGGTATATTAAAGGAAGAATAGTGTCCTGAGTTTAAGAATTGAGACTTGGATGTGAGCCAGGCCACACTCGGAATTTTATTAATTTCTTTCAAGTTTTAAAGAAGACTCAGACCGACTAGAACTTGTATTGAGAACAGTCTCAGGGTATTGAG
The DNA here is from genome assembly GCA_004027205.1 of Ctenodactylus gundi. Lineage (NCBI taxonomy): Eukaryota > Metazoa > Chordata > Mammalia > Rodentia > Ctenodactylidae > Ctenodactylus > Ctenodactylus gundi. The sequence continues at coordinate 60,125 of PVKB01002439.1, read as the reverse complement.
ACACTCAAAGCCAGGCCATGTGAATGAAGAGGGAAAGACAGGACAGTGTTAAGCATGGGGGGAAAAAATGCTTTAGCCACTGCGATGTTGAGGGCAGGTGAGGGTGTGGCTGCTAGGAAAGGTTGAGAGCTGGCAATCAAGGCAGATGGTGGAGTTTTTCTTATTCTAAGGGAGAAGCTTCCCTGTACTGAGCCCTCTGAGAATGGTGTTAGTAGGGAACTCACACCTAGACCATGTTGTGATTAAGACAGTCGAAGCAGCCAAGTGATCGTTGTACCTGAAAATATTTCAGGATACTTGAAACTCTGCAATTTTGCAGTATTCTAATTATTACCATTTTTCTGTGAGGCTAGTTCTCCACCCTTGACTTACTTCTTCCTTTTTTGGGACTGGGTCTCAATCTGTAGCCCAGGCCGGTCCTGAATTCACTGTGGAGCCCAGGCTGGCCTTATACTCATGGCAATCATCCTGCCTCAGCTTCCCTTGTGCTGGGATTATAGGCATGCCATACCACTGGCTAATGTGGTTCTGGGGAATCAACTCAGGTACTTAGGCTTGCCTATGTGCTTGCTAGGCAAGTACTTTAACTGCTGAGCCATTCCTCCAGCTCCTGACTTACTTCTTATGCCTTTCTCGAAAGGTCTGTTGTATTTTGAGACAGGTGGCTAAATTGCCCAGGCTGGCTTCTTAACTTGTGATCTTCCTGCCTTAGCCTCCCAGAATGCTGAGATTACAGGCTTGTACCACCAGGCCTGGCTAATGTGTTGATTCTTAATTCTTTTTTGGGGAGAATAAGGGATACTGAAAGTCACACCTAGGGATGCTCTACCACTGAGCTATATCTCCAGTTTTTTTTTTTTAATTTATTTTTTTATTTTGAGTCAGGGTCTTTCTAAGTTGCCCAGATGGAACTGGAATTTTGACAGTCCTCCTTCTCAGCCTTTGCAGTGCTGGGCTTGTAGGTGTACATTGTTGCACTGGCTTTTTTCTTTCTTTCTTTCTTTCTTTTTATGACAGCAGCATCTTGCAACACTGGCCTTAATTCCGACTTACTTGGGTCTAGGTTTATTTGGGTTTGGTCCTAGGTCTTTTTGTGTGAATTTTTGTCATATGGATAAAGGACTATGATGATTTCTTCAAAAATTTGGTAGTTGTTGATGAACATCTGCTTTGTATTGATACTGTTCAAGGTGCTAGGGATTTGTAAATGAAAAAGAGGTAAGAGCCCTGGTATAGAGCTTATCATGAGGGAGAGGGACAGTGAGCTGCACTGAACAGAATGTGGTATGTCAGGTGGATACAAAGCCACAGAGGGATGATGGGTACTACTGTTTTCAGATATATTCACATAATACTCATTCTCTCTGTTTAAATGTATTTCTGTATTTTTTCTTTTCCTTTATTTAAATATAAAGTTAGCCCTCTCTAATTTCTGCTAACCTAAAATTTGAACAGAGATTTAAAGGATTTGAGGGAGTTGAGTACACTGTGCTTATCTAGAGGAAAGGTTCACATTAGTGAGAAGAGCAAGTGCAAAGACCCTGAGACAAGGATTTACTTTGCATTTTTGAGCAGCAGGTGTGTAGTTAACAGTCCTGTGAGTTAGGAGCAGAGGAAGAAAAAGTTAGATGTCAGGGGCCAGAGTCCTTAAAACCAAGAAAGGGTACTTACTTGGCACTTGATGCAGCACTTTAGCTGCTGAGCCATTCCTCCAGCACAAAGAAGATGGTTTTTATTTTGAACACAAAAACAGGGATGGGGCTAGAGGAATGGCACAGTGGTTAAAATGGTAGCCTGCAAGCACAGGGCCCTGAGTTCGATTCCCTAGTAATGTGTAAAGCCAGGCATGGTGTCATTTGCCTGTAATCCCAGCGCTAGGGAGATTTAGGAAGGAGGATTGCAGAGTCCAAACCTGGCCTGCTCTACATGGTGAGTTCAGGACCAGCATGGCTTACAGAGCGAGACCTTGTCTCAAAACAAAACAAACAAGAAACAAGTACAGGAGTAAAAGCATCAGGGAGCCCCAGTGGAGAGTTCCCCTTAGAGCCCTTTTTATAGGTTTATTTTCTGATAGTATTGTCAAGTTGGCACAGGCGAGGCTCAAACTTTTTTCAGTTTTCACAGTAAATAAAATTACAGGTACGTCTTCACACAAAGCTCAGAGTTTTTCTTTTCTTATTTTCTTTTCTTTTCTTTTCTTTTCTTTCTTTTTTTTTTTTTTTTGCAGGCATGGTCTTAGTCTGTAGTCCTGGATGGTCTTAATTCACTGTGTAGCCTAAGTTCATGTTGAGTTCACAGCAGTCCTCTTGCATTAGCCTTTTGAATGCTGGAATTACAGGCATGCTCTACTACACCCTGCTTTGAAGCCTTTTTCTCTAAACATAACATTTTGTCATCACATGTTTTGAAATTAAGTGAGCTGAGCTGATGGACCTGGTCCGTGGAGGTCTGCTTCCTGCCCTCAGAACGCTAACAATCTCGTGCATTGCATTCATTACTCTCAGCATTAGAATGGTTTAGAAGAAGTGCAAAGTAGAGCTGGAAGAATGGCTCAATGGTTAGGTTAAAGTGTTTGCCTAGCAAGTGCTAACTCAGGCGCTGTAGTTCATTTCCCAGCACCACATAAGCCGGGGGTGGTGGTGGATGCCTATAATCCGAGCAATTGGGAGGCTGAGGCAGGAGGATTGCTGGGAGTCCAAGGCCATCCTGGGCTCCGTAGTGAGCTCAGGACTTCAGGACCGGTCTGGACTACAAAGCAAAACCCTGTGTCAAAAAAAGAAAAGAAATGCAAAGTTGGTAAAAATATGTCTGGTTTCTTTATTTGAACAATCATTGAGAAAAAATTCCACATGACTCAATTAAAATTATTCATATGAACCTGTTGTTGATGTTGGGAGAAAATTCCTTCTGTTAATTTTCCCTTAAGTGACACTCATGAATTTCTGAATTTCTTTCGTTTTTTTCTTTTTCTGAGACAGGGTCTCGCTCTGTAGCCCAGGCTGATACTGAACTCATTGGTATAGTCCAGGCCAACCTTGGACTTATGAGTCCTCCTGCCTCAGCGTCCTGAGTGCTGGGATTACAGGCGTGTGCCACCATGCCCAGCTTTATGTGGTGCTGGGGAATGAACTCAGGGCCCTGGGCTTGCAAGGCAAGCACTTTAACTGCCGTGCTGTTCCTCTAGCCCCGGATTTCTGAATTTGTAATCTTGGGCTGAGGGCATAGCTTAATGATTAAAATGCTAGCCTAGAAAGCTCAAGGCCCTGGGTTCATTTCCCCTGTGCCACGTAAGTTAGGTGTGGTGCCACACACTTGTATTCCCAACACTAAGGAAGCTGAGCTAGGAGGGTTAGTGTGAATTCAAAGCCAGCATGGGCTACATAGTGAGTCAAGGACCAGTATGGACAACAGAGTAAGATCCTGTCTCAAAACAAAACAAACAAATAAAAAACCAAGAATTTCTGGTCTATTTTGAGTTCCTCAGTCAGTGACCCAACATTTAAAAATTTCTATTAAGTGATTTGCTGCTGGGAAACCCAATTTTTAAGACAGGGCTTGCTCTGTCTAGAGGCATATAGAGTCTGGATAAAATAAAATTAAGACAAGTTAAGTAAATCAGAAACGATGCACAGTAGTACCTAAGTGTTACAAAGTGGGTACAGATACCGTTTCTGAGGGTGTGTTGATGTGGTAAGAACTCAGAATGAAAGAAAATAGCTAGATGAGTTTTCTTGGACCTGGGAGTTTGGAGGGGACATTGCAGATGGTGGTAGGGGCCACATGAGCAAGGGAAAAACCCTCAAAAGTGAGAATCCTCAAAAAACTTTAAAACTAGTTTTGAAAAAATAATAAAAATGCACAGGATACAAAATTGAAATAATGCAGAGAGCAACATAATAAAAATTAAAATTTTAGCCCTTTCCTTGCCTCTGCCCTCATTGGTAGGCAACTGAGGTGACCATCTTCAGGGCAGAGGTAAAAGCCAGTCCTTCGTTCCCCTGTAGTACACTTCCTCCTTGGGGGACTTGCTCTGTATCTCCCCTGTGGATATTTCCTGCTGCTGGGACTTGGGTGTGCCTCAGGGAACCAGCCTGGAAAGAGTTACAGCTTTCAACCCAGAGACCTGCTCTCCCGTGAATTGTGTTAACATGACTTCCTGCCGGTGTAGCTTGTCTGTGATTTTGTTTGTTAATGGAATATTAATGTTTAGTCTGTCATCAGTCAACAGGCAGAGCTCGCCCTCCAGGAGGCAATTAGGATTGCCCAGGAGTCCAACGATCACGTGTGTCTCCAGCACTGTTTGGTGAGACCGTCCTCTGGTCTTGGGATTGTGCACATGGGTTGAGTTGGCCTTTGGAAGGCCCTGTTTGAGTTGGGTTGTTTTGTAGTTGGAGCAAAAATTCTTAGCAGTCAAGGGAAACTATTGATGTAGTTATGGGATTCAGAAAGGGCAACCTGTATTTATTTATCTTAATTTATGACATCTGTTCTATTCTGGGGACGTTTCCTGTCTACAAATTTTATTCCGACTTGCTACATTAAGTATCATATTTAATGTCAATGTTATCAAAAGTTTTATGCTATACCTAGTAATTAGGTGAGGCATCGTCCTGTAAAATCATAATCATGAAGCTCAAATAATTATAGAATAAGTAAGTCACTTGACAATCACCTGAGAATCTTATTTCTCAATTAAAGGCTACAGAAGGGCTTTATGCTTTTTTTTTTTTTTTTTTTGCAAACACCTGCCACATACCACTCACTATCAGGATGCCAAAGCTTGTTTATTTCAATCTGGTCTTGATAGGTTTGACAGGTTTCATTTATGTTCATAATTTGTGAGAGGGTATTTTAGAGGATTAGTTTTGTTCCTTCTTAATTCTTTCTTACAATCACAATGATATTTCACTAGGACGTTGGCCATTATCATTGTTGTGATGTGTTCTGATGATTGTCTCTTGGCAGAGCTGGCTTTATGTGCTAGGGCAGAAGAGACCCGACAGCTGTGTCCTGCTGGAGCATTCTGTGAAGAAGGCCGTGCATTTTGGGTTACCGGTAAGGCTCATCTTTCTGTGAGGTTGTTTGAATAAGTGGAGTTCAGCCTTTGTCTCTTTTTTCACCCGCCTTTGTCATGAAGGAGTGGTAGAGTTAGAATGGATATTTCAATGTGTGGTTTATTCTTGCTAGTTTCTTGTGACATTAATTATTAATCAAACCACTAAATTCTTGGTAGACTTCTTGCATTTTCTAATAACACTAATAACATCTGTGGTAGCTCTATCAATTCAATAAGAAATCTTTGTTTAGTGTATTCAGCACATATTAGCACATATTCACTTAGAAAATTTTTTAAAGGCTTTTTTTTTTCTTTGTGCCAGTGCTGTGATGGGACCCAGGCCCTTGCAGATGCTGCACAAGTGCTCCACCGTTGAGCTCTGCCCTCGGTGCTGGCAAGGCTTATTTTTAAACCAAGGATTGGCAAACTTCATAGCCAGTGGGTCCGACTTAACACCCTACCTGCTTACTACGGCCTTCAGCTAAGAATTGGTTTTACGGTTTTAAATGTTGGGGGCAGGAAACAATGAGGAATTACAGTAGACAGCAGCTGTGGCTGCAGAGCCTGCTGTACTTACTTTCTGAGGTTTTGTAGAACACGTTTGCCGGCCCTTGTTTTAAACTGTAAAGCCAGGAACCTGTAAGCTGTCAGGCTGATTTGTTTTTCATTTTAAATGACATGGAAGGACCTAAAGTTATAGTCCCGAGTGATCTATACTTAGGGCATTGAAAGAAAATAGTCTACATATAGGACTTTGGAGTGACTGTTAGAATCTAGATAACTATTGTTTGAAGAACCCAGTGGTTCTATCTCAAAAAAATATGCAAACTGAACCACAGGCAGTAGGACTGATTAAACCTTCTGCCTCAGAAAGTTTGCAACAAACTTTTATAAAATTGAAAGTAATGATAAATAATTAATGCACATACTTGTTAAATTTGTAAATTTTCCACGTGATTCATTTATGGGAAAGGAAAAACATGTACAGACAGAATCAAAGTGGTTCCTTAGAATAAATGAAAAGCTTTTTTTTGTGTGTGTGGTGTTGGTTATTGAGCTAAGACATTTACACTAAGCTACATCTTCAACCCATTTTTTTTCTTTGTTTTTTGAGACAGGGTCTTTCTCTGTAGCCCAGGCTGGTTCTGAACTCACTATGTAACCCAGGCTGGCCATGGACTCATGGCAATCCTCCTGCGTCCTCCTCCGAAGTGCTAGAGGGCTGGGATTACAGGTGTGAACCACCACGCCCAGCTTTTTGTGGTGTTGGGGAATTGAACTTATGGCCATTGTGCCATTCCTCCAGCGCATTTCTTAGTTTTTGATTCTGAAACTGGGTCTTGCCAACTTATTCAGCTGCCCATTTTGGGCTGTCCTTCCTCTGCCCCCCACAGTGCTAAGATTACAGTTCAGTACCACTAGGCCTTGGAAACAGACTTTTTAAATTTTTTGCTATGGATTTAGGCTGCCTTATTTTTTAGTTGAGCTTTCATCCTTAAAGTTGGTCCTAGAAGTTAATGAGAAGATAATTTGTTGTTCATGATAGGCATCCTTTTTTGATCTCCTTTTACCTAATATGCCCAGCACTGTTTGACATACTCTTTTATTGTTATCCTTACAACAATTCTTTGTGATAGGTATGATGCTGATTTTACAGAGAAGGAATCTGAGTCTTAGCTGAGAAGCTAAGTAACTGTTTCTGAGTCACACAATGAGTGGCAGAGGCAGTGTTACAGTCCAGGTCCATCTAAGGTCACAGCCCTGGCTTTCTGTGATCCCTGTGCTTCTCTTCCAGCCTGATTTTTTCAGGAACACATCTTACATGGGTCAGGGTTAAGATCAGGTTGTAGGTACTTTTCTTTAAGTAGAGCTGTCACTATGCATGTGCTGAAATGTGAAATCCACCACATTTCTGAAGAGCAAAGCAAATTCTGTCATGTAATCTCTATCTTGGGTCGTGGGTATATCTGTCCCCTTAGTACCTCGCCTCCCTGGGAATACAGTCCCTTGTTCAACAGAGAGCTTTTGCTGGGAAGACGGCCAACAAACTGATGGATGCCCTCAAGGACTCTGACCTTCTACACTGGAAACACAGCTTGTCAGAACTCATCGATATCAGCATTGCACAGAAAACAGCCATTTGGAGGCTCTATGGCCGCAGGTAGGTCTTTAAGCAGAGCACCAAGTCTGTGGAGGCAAATATCCTTTAGCATTAAGGAGCCAGCAGACTAGTCCTGTGAAAGCCACGTTTACAAGGCTTCCCTCCTTTGGAATCTCCCCATGTGGGGGATTAGAAGCATTTTGTAGCTTACATGGACTTTGCAAAGATTTTTCGTGTGCATGTTATGTACTCTGTTTAGCTGATCTTCAGGTCACTTGTTGGTATCTTCTCAGTCAAACATCTGACCTGCCTGAGATCACAGAGGTAGTTGACCAGTGGCTCAGATGTAGGCCATTCGACCCTAAGTACTGTGCTCCTCTGCACTGAGACAAGAACCGCTGCTTCTCTTTGCATGCTGCATGGCTGTCCTCATCCAAGCCAAGCATGTGTTATACTCCACAGCTGTTGTCCAGAGAAAGTTGCTTTTCTGCTACCCAAGGGTTGCCTCTAGAATACTTCCACCCTTGTGATTCCTTTTCCATCTACCTATTTCTAGCTTAGAAGTAAATTTCTGAACTCTGGAGTCCCCTTGCTACCTTATCTCTCACCTAGATGGTCTCCTGTTTCTAGGAATTCAGTCATGAAAGGAAGTGCCTCTTTTACCAGTCTTGTTTTTGTATTTCAGATGATTTTTTGGCACGGTGTGCTCTGAAACAGCTGCTGACACTGGCCACTGCTTGCATTGCCAGAGCAGCCAGTGCCAGGATGGCATCACGTCTGAATTTACCCATGAAACCTAATTAACATACTGTGACCTCAGGGAACCTCAGTGGTAGGGAAGTGGGAGGTGGCAGAACTGGGAGCTTAGAACTCTCAGCTGTAATGTAACCACTGCTATGTTTTCTTGAGGGCTGCAAATCCAGGATGCTTTTCTTCTGTCATTGTCCTGAGGGCAGGAGAGTTGGCGCTGGGAAATAGCTGCTTCTACTTGGCGAGGAGCCGTCTCCTGTTTCCATTCAGGATACATGTAGGGTATGGTCAAGGAGCATCCCCGTTCTGCTGTCTCAGGAAAGTCTTTTCCCTCTCCTCACCCAGCACCATGGCACTGCAGCAAGCCCAGATGTTGCTGAGTATGAATAGCCTGGAGTCGGTGAATGCAGGTGTGCAGCAGAACAACACAGAGTCCTTTGCAGTCGCCCTCTGCCACCTTGCAGAGCTTCATGCTGAGCAGGTAGGCAGGTTGTGCTGGTCAGCTTTCTTTTGCTGTGACAGAATCCTTGAGATAGCTGGGCCTGGTGGTGCAGACCTGTAATCCCAGCACTTCGGGAGGCTGAGGCCCAGGGATTGCAAATGCATTCCCAGCCTAGGCAGGTTAACAATGAGATTGTGACCCTGTCTCCAAAGAAATGAACTGGGGAGGTACCTCAGTACAACAGCTCTGTGTTCATTTTCCAGTACCACGTTTTTAAAAAAAATGGGGGGACTGGGGATATAACTCAGTGGTTAAAGTGCTTGCTTAGCAAGTGCATGGTCCTGGGTTTTATTCCCAGTGCTACATAAACTGGCTATGGTGGCTCTTGCCTGTAATTCCACCACTCAGGAGGCTGACGCAGGAGAATTGCTTGAGTTTGAGGCCAGCCTAGCCTCCATAGTAAATTCAGAACCAGCCTGGACTACAGAGCAAGACCCTGCTTAAAAAAAAAAATGACATATAAGGAAGAAGAGTTTATTTTGACTTCTTGTTTTAGAGGTTTCGGTCCGTGGTACATGACTTTGAGCCCGTGAGCCTGTGGTGGGAATGCATGGCAGACAAGTCTCATCGCCTTATGGCAGCTGTCTTAGTTACTTTCTCATTGCTGGGACCAAATAACTGAGGGAGGGAGGATTCATTTGAGCTCACAGTTTTGGAAGGTCGTAGTCCATATGTTGGTGGCCAGCGATGGTGAATACACGTGACAGGAGCCAGAGCTGGAGCCAGAGCTCCGTACGGCATGGCAGGACAGAGCCAAATTCGAGAGGAAGGGCAGAACCAGCAAACACCCCTCCAGGTCAGTGCCCAAGCACCTGCCCCTTCTAGCAGGCCCCGCGTCTCAGCAGTACACTGTATCCATAGGTGCAGGAGGCTTTTGGGGGATACTCCAGACCCAAACCATAAGAGTAGCCACGAAACAAAAAGGTAGACAGGTCAGGTACCCCAGTATCACTTTTAAAGGTACACTCCCAGTGACTGAACTTCCTTCTACCAGGCCTCATCTCCGAGCATTTTAACACATGAGCCTCTGGGGAACATTTCAGGCCCATATAGTTGCACAGGTGACTGGGCCACTGCTTCCAGAGTATAGGAGGCCTGCCCTTGCTTTCCTCTAGTTCTTGAGAAGAGCTCTGGACAGGTCTTAGATGGGTGTGGTTGGTATCCGTGGGTGAAAAGGGAGTTGCCCTGTGGACCACAGATTAAATGTGGCATCTACAGAATTTTTTTTTTAACTTGGGATCTTTTGTGGCATCAATGAAGGGAATAAAGGGTTGTCCAGTTCCTGGTAACAAATGGAATAAAAAGGAAGTCATTGAAGTGTATGTAGTTAGTGTGACTGTAGGAGAGGAAGAGCATAGTAGATGTGTAACTAAACTGTATAGCTGATGTTTACTTATGTTTGTCATGTGCTCAGTGTTTTAGATGTGCTGATTTACAAAATCCAGCAGCTTCGTAAGGTCAGCTGTGTTCTTGTCCCTGTTCCATAGAACAAGGAGCTGAGGTCCAGGGAGCTAAGTTGGTGCTCACTCCCGCTACCTGTTAGGCACGAGACTCTCTCCAAAGGAGCATGGTGGGAATTGGAGACAGCTCAAGTATTTCACGTGGTTCTCTTTGTAGAGTGTTAATTACATCACTTCTGATGCTACTCTGGTGAAACCCTTTTGCTCAAAAGTATTTTTCATGGGGCTAGAGGAATAGCTTAGTGGTTAAAGTGCTTATCTAACAAGTTCAAGGTCGTAAGTTTGATTCTCTAGTACCACATAAGCTGGAAATGGTGGCACACACTTGTAATATCAGCACTCTAGAAGCTGAGGCAGTAGGATTGCCATGTGCTTGAGTTCAGCCTGGGCTACATAGTGAGTTCAGGATCAGCGTGGACCACAGAGTGAGACCCTGTCTCCAAAAAAAAAAAATAATAAAAAATAAAAAAAATCTCGTGAGATAATAATTAGGGAACTCTGCTTATCTACAACCTTTTATCTCATTTTAACATGCTGTGGCCAAAAGAATATTTACTTTTTTTTCTTTTTGGTGGTAATACTAGGAATTGAATACAAGGTCTTCACACTGACTTGCATCTCCAGCTTACTTTAGTTTTTATTTTGAAACAGGGTTTCACTATGTTGCCCAGGCTGGGTTCAAACTTTTGATCATCTTGCCTCAGTCTCCCAGAGTGCTAGGATACAGTCTGAGCATCAGTTGGGCTTCCTAGGGCCCAATGAAAATATTTCTTTGATCACATTAGATTTCTGTATCTCTGTAGAATTCATTATTGTTAGATTGCATCATAACACTCAGTACTCTCTCATCTGTAGATTGCAGGTCTTTGGGTGGTTTCTATTCCTTTTAGAAAGCTAGAAATGCTTCCTCTCTTAACTGTAGTTTGCATCCATAGTGTAGTTCTTTTAGTAGCTGCTTAAATGAGGGCATCTGGGACTAGGAGCATAGCTCAACGGCTAAAGCACTTGCCTAGTGAGCACAAGGCCCTGGGTTTGATTCCCTAGCACCACATAAGTCAGGTGTGGTGGTGCCTATCATCTTAGCGCTTGACCTGGGCTACATAGAGAGTGCAAGATGAGCTCTGGACTACAGAGGGAGACCCTGTCTCAAAAAATGAATGAAAATAAAAAAGTAAAAAAGAGCATTAGTTGGCTGGTGCCCTGTACCTTGCCCCCATACACTGCTTCCCTTCTCTGCCTAGGAATAAGAGACCGCAGGGACCAGCCCCTCGTACTTGATCTTTGCTGTCCTCCACTCCAGCCATGGTACGTGTCCATTTTCTTCCCCTGTTAATGGCGCTGGATGGAACCTCTGTGACATTACTTCTTTTTTTCTTCTTGGTCCCATGGTTAAGTGGAGCACTCACTCAGTAATGAAAGAATTAGTGAACATTTGGTTAGGTATGTGATGTGAGCCTCCTGTGACCTTTTTCACCAAAAAATTTATCTAGATACAATTTATACCCATAGCTGGGCCTGATGGTATAGTCTTGTAACATCGGCACTCTGGGAGATTCAGGAAGAGTGATCACATGTTGGAGCCCAGCCCAGCCCACCTAACAGCTTACCAAGAACCTGTTTCAGAAAACAAAGAAAAAGGGTCTGATAATTTAACTCAATGCAAAGGCCCTGGATTCAGTCCTCAGTACTATAAATAAATAACAAAAAAATTCAAAAAAATTTTTTAAAGGGCTAGGAATGTAACTTGGTGGGAAGGACTTGGGTTCTGTTCCAGTTTTTTGTTTTTTGTTTTTTTTTTCTTTAAATGAAACTTAAGCTGTGCATGGTGGCATACCTATAATTCCAGAACTGGGGAGGCTGAGGCAGGAGGATTGCCTGGGCTCCACAGTGAGTTCAGGACCAGCCTGGACTACAAATCAGACCCTGCCTCAAAAATAAATAAATAAATAAATAAATAAATAAATAAAGTTCACTTGTGCCCTAACTGACCTTGTGATAGGACTGAGATAAATTGTAGAGCTGTGAGACTGATAAAGGAGGCATCCTGAAGGATGTAGCCCTGTGCTGAAGCACTTACCTAGCCTCTCACAAGGCCCAGGTTCAGTTTCCAGCACCACAAAACAAAACAAAGTAAGAACCATGCCAGTGTTATATAAACTTAAGAAAGAAAGACACAAAGAGATCTTCACAGGTAAAATTGGCCACAAAAACCAAGCCCGGTGGCATAGGTCCTGCCACTTTGCGAGACTGAGGCAAGAGCATCTAAATGGAGTTCATTGTGAGGACTGTGGGCTCAGTCTCTAATACCACCAATACGTAATGACACTAAAGGCTGGCAAAGATGTGTGTTTTGAGGGGGAGAGGGACAGAGAGTGCAGATATAAAAGTACTTAGCATATGTCTAAAAGGCAAATTAGTAACACCTAGCGCAGAACTTAAAAGGACCTGTTTTTTCTCTTCCTAAGCTTTTGTCCTAAGGAAATAATTGGACATGTATTCAAAACTATGTACACCAGCATACTCACTGTAATGCTTTTAAATGGAAAAATGAGAAATGACCAATATTCCCAAATCTGGATTATTATGTCACATAATTTACTTACATGAGAAAATAGTGTGATGATACAGATTTGTATATATTGACACTGAAAAGATCAATAAAAAAATTTAAGTGCCTACTGTGTACTCAACAGTGCCATACATACCTTACAAAAGTGTTTGGCTATTTTTGGAATACTTATATCTTTATTTATTGAGACAGAGTCTCTCTCTGTAGTCCAGGCTCGTGCTGTGCCACTACGGCTGGCTTTATGTGTTGCTGGGAATTGAACTCAGGGCATTATGCTGGCTAGGCAAGTGATTTAATCACTGTGCTGTTCCCCAGCCCCTGTATTTTCTATTTATATGCATAAAAAAAGTCTAGAAAGTGATACATCAGAAAATCAACTGTGATTATCTTTGGTGTAGTTATAAGTAATTTGTCTCCTGTTGTTTTATAAGTGCTTTTCTAGGAAAAACATGCCTTACATGTGTAATTTTTAAACAAAGTTTTAATATCTATAAAATTTATTAGAACCTTAAGAAAAATGTCTCTTTGAAATGAGCCATTTGCTGCCTAGTATCTTCCGACTGGCTGGGTCAAGGGCAGTGGATTCTGAGCCCATCTTCACGCCTGTGAATCAGATTGTGTCCTTATATTTCAGGGCTGTTTTGCGGCAGCTTCTGAGGTGCTAAAGCACTTGAAGGAACGATTCCCAGCTAATAGTCAGCATGCCCAGGTAAGCCACTTTCTGAAGGATATTGGATTGATTTATAAAAAGAATTTTTTTGATATTATAAAATATCTTACAGTCTTCCCTAAAAAAATAATATTGAGCTGAAAAGTATTATCAAAGGATTCAGACAATATATTAATTGTACAAAGCTTAAAAAAATAGACTCATGGGTATATATTATTGCAGGATAGATACAAGTGTTGTAAAAGTATTTCTCAGGCTCAATGTGATTATTATGTATCAGAAATATATATTAACAAGAGGTGTACTTTTGAGAAGAAAAACAGTGTTATAGGCCTGAATGGGAATGACATACACCGAATAGAGTGCTTGATGGTGAAAAAGTGAGAGGGAAATGGTAATCTTAAAAAGAAAAATCTGAGTGAATTGTGGCAAGGTATTTATTTGCTAAACAAATCAAAGTCCTTTTATATCCCCATTGAATAATAATGTTAATGTTTGGCATTTTGTACTTTTTCTTCTTAGTTATGGATGCTGTGTGATCAGAAAATACAATTTGATAGAGCAATGAATGATGGCAAATATCATTTGGCTGATTCACTTGTTACAGGAATCACGGCTCTTAATAGCATGGAGGGTGTATATAGGTAAGAAACTTGGAAAACTTAAGTGAAATACTTTTAAATAGCTCTGTTTGTTTGGAGACAGGGTCTCTCTCTGCAGTCCAGGTTGGTTCTGAACTAACTGTGGAGCCCAGGCAGGCCTTGGACTTAAGGCAATCCTGCCTCAGCCTTTGGAGTGCTGGGATCACAGGCTTGGCCATCACACCCAGTGGTGCTGGGGAATTGAACTGAGGTACTTAGTGCTTGCTAGGCAAGTGCTTTAACCACTGAGCTATTTCTCCAGCCCTCTTCTTATGTGTTTCGTATGTGCATTAATTTATTTATTTTACTTTAGCAAGAAACTTTCAGACAAGTTTGAGATTCCCTAGGCAATACAGTGAGACTGTTTCAAAACAAAAACTCAGCGTAAAGGCCCTTGATTCCCTCCTTAGACCACAAAAAAAAATAATAAATGAAATGTTGAACTTTTGGTTGGGAGAAATGGCACAGCAGTTAAGAGTGCTAGTCCAGAAAGCACAAGGCCCTGGGTTCGATTCCTGATTCCCAGCCTCAAAAGCTGTACAGGTGGTGCGCACCTGTAATCCCATCACTGGGGAGGCTGAGGCAGGAGGATTGCCTTCAGTTCAAAGTCAGTCTGGGTTACATAGTTTAGGACTTGCCTGGACTACAGAGCGAGACCCTGTTGCAAACAAAACAAAACAAGAAAGCTTTTTTTCTACATAGGAAATAAAATGCTACAGATGAACATAATGAAAATAAATACCTTGCAGTGATGGTCACTAATTCTCTCTCTCTCTCTCTCTTTTTTTTTTTTTTTTTTTGAGTCTAGGTCTTGTTCTGTAGTCCCTGAACTTATTATGTAGCATAGGCTGGCCTCAAACTCAGTGGTAATCCTCCTGCTTGAGCTTCCTGAGTGCTGGGATTACAGTTGTGTACCGTCTCACCACCAGTTTTTATATAGTGCTGGGAGATTGAACCCAAGGCCTTGCGAATGCTAGGCAAGTGTTCTACCCACTGAGTTATGCTCCCAGCCCTGTCGCTAGTATTCTGATAGCTATAATTCCAAACTCTTCATGTATGCGTATGTGTGCATGCATATATGTGTACATGCTTTCTCTCTCACACACATACAACACAGTCTTTTTTTCTTTTTTTGAAAAAATTAATTCTGGCCCCATGGTCCACACCTGCATTCCCAGTACTGTGAGAGGCTAAGGCAGGAGAGTTGTAAATTCGAGCCCAGTTAGGGCAACTCATTGACTTCCTAAGACCCTGTCTCAAAATCTAAAAAATAAAAATGAGCTGGGAATGAATGTAGCTCAGTGTAAAGGCCCTGGATTCAATCCCTAGTACCGCAAAAGAGAGTGAGCGAGTGAGAGATAGAAAAGACTCCCCCCCACCCCTTGAAAGGCTGCATTCTGAGGAGATACTTTTTCAACCTCACTGTGGCTATCGTTAGAATTCTTGGAAATATAAATAAGACCCCCCAAAAATCAAACCCAAACCAAAACATCAGTGAAGGGCTGGGGGCATAGCTGCGCAATCAAAGTACTTGCAAGACCCTGAGTTCAGTCCTCCAACACGACATAAACCAGGTGTGGTGGTGTACATATGTTGTCCCAGCACTCCAGGGAATGAGGCAGGATTGCTACGAGGTCAAGGCCAGCCTGAACTACACAGTTCAGGACCAGCCTGAAATACCCAGCAAGACTGTTTCAGTAACAAAAACAAAACAAAACAAAAAAGTCTATGACACTGTTGTGTTATTTTGATTCTGTTCCAGAAAAGCAGTTGTACTACAAGCTCAGAACCAAATGTCAGAGGCACACAAGCTTTTACAGAAATTGTTGACATACTGTCAGAAATTAAAGAACACAGAGATGGTGATCAGGTAAGGGCCTCCTGTGCGTCTCATAGAGGCGTCGCAGTGGATCTTCTCATCCCATGTTTTTCTTTCTGCGCTCAGCGTCCTGCTGTCGGTGGCGGAGCTGTACTGGCGATCTTCCTCCCCTACCATTGCCATGCCTGTGCTCCTGCAGGCCTTGGCTCTCTCCAAGGAGTACCGGTTACAGTATTTGGCCTCTGAAACTGTGTTGAACTTGGCTTTTGCCCAGGTAAGCAGAAGTCTGTTTTTGTAGCACGTATTTGTGCTCCTTTTTGTTACTACTTTTTGGTGTTGAAAAGGCTGTTACTGAGCTTTTACTTGTTAATACTGGAACCTGGAAAGGTAATCTGCAGGCCCTCCTGAGAAGCCTGTGGAGCTGTGAGTGTGGGAACAAGCTGACACCTTCCAGCAGCACTGGCTTTCTCTAGCTGAGTATTCAGTGAAGGAGACTTGCTTCTTTAAACAGGACACAGTAATGATTATAAAGCAGTGTTTGATTTACCTACAAGGAATGTGAATAAAGAAAACAAAATCAGAGCTGGTGTGGTAGTATATGCCTGTAGGCCTAGCACTCAGGAGGCTGAAGCAGGATTGTCGTGAGTTCCAGACCAGCCTGGACTGCAGGGTGAGACTGGCGTCTCAAAAAATAAATAAATGAATAAATGAATGAGTGAGCTGTGTATATAGTTCATTGTGAAGGCCCTAGTTCTGCAAAATCAAAAGAAGAAGAAATCAGGTGTACACTGAGGTGAGATTTTGTTTTTCTTTTTCTGGTTTGTATGCTGAGCCCTTGCACATGCGAAGTAGGACTTCTACCATTGAACTACACCCCAGCCCTGAAAAATTGTGGAAATAAATTGTATTTATATGTGTTTTCTTTCTGTAATGTAAAGGCCATAAAGGAAAAAAAAAATTTCTTATTCCTGTCAAATCCTCTGATACCTACTAGGCCCTACATTTTGTAAGCTTCTAGTAAATATTGAATGAATTAATGAATTTAGAACTCACTGGAGGAATTAACTAGCTAAAACAGAGTTTCTCCAAATTGGCTGTGCATTAGAATCATTAGGAAGATTAACTGATGGCTTGATTTTATGGCTCTGGGAATTGAACTCAGGGTATTTGCATTGCATTACATCTCAGGCCCTTTTTATTTTATTTTATTTTATTTTTGAGACAGGGTCTCACAGAGTCACTAAGCTGCCCAGGCTGGGCTCAAATTTATAATTATCCTGCCTCAGCTTCTCAGCCATGCCTGGCTTTTGGGAAGATTTTTTTTAAAAATGTACATACCCTCACTTGTCTCGGACCTACCAAGTTAGGATCTGTAAGGATTGAGCCAAGGACTCTGCTACTTACCACTAATAAAATTCACATAACACAAACAATTTTATGGCCATACTTCTTAAACTGATACACAGATTGCATTGATACAACCCAAGTCAAGATACCAATAGCATTTTTCATCGAACTAGAAAAAACAACCCAAAAATGTATATGGAACTACAAGAAACCAAAAATAGCCAGAACAATCCTAAGAAACAAAATAAGCAGGAGTGGTCACAGTACCAGATATCAAACTATATTGCATAGTAACAGTGATAAAAAATAGCATGGTGTGGTGCACGGTTTTAATTTCAGCACTTAGGAGGCTGAGGCAGGAGAATTGTGTGAGTTCAAGGCCAGCTTGGGCTCCGTAGTGAGGTCAGGACCAGCCTGGGCTACAGAGGAGACCCTATCTCAAAACAAAAAGCCATCATGGTATTCGCACAAGAACAGGTAAGTGGATCCATGGAATAGAATTGATACAGAAATATCCCTGAGTACTTTCAGCTATCTGATCTTCAGCAGTGGGGCCAAAAACATACACTAGAGAAAAGATGGCCTCTAACAAGTGGTGCTGGGAAAACTGGCTAGCCACATGTAAGACAATGCAACTAGACCCACACCTTTCACCATGCACCAAAATCACATCAAAATGCACCAGAGACTTACACATTAAAATGGAAACACTGAGCTATTGTTGGAGGATAAAATAGACAGTACCCTTGAAGACATAGGCATAGGCAAGGACTGTCTCAGTAGAACACCCAAAGCAGGTGAGATAACACTAATCATCGACAAATGGGATGATATCAAATTTAAAAAGCTGCACAGCAAAGGAAACTAGAGTGAAAAGGGCATGGAATGGGAAGAAATCTTGGCAGCTACTCCTCAGACAGAGGACTATTCTAAGAATATACAAAGAACTGAAAAAAATTAGACCCTCTAAAATTAAGGACCCCTTAAAAATGAGAATCTGAAATGAATAAATAGCTCTCAGAAGAAGTCCAAATAGTCAATAAATACATGAGAAAATGTTTGGCATCTTTAGCCGTCAGAGAAATGCAAATCAAAACAACACTGAGCCTCCACCAGTGCCAGTGAGAGTGCGTAGTATTATGAACTCAAAAAAACAAGTGCTGGTTAGACTGTGGGGGGGAAAGGCCAATGGTAAGACTGAACTGGTGCAACCATTATGAAAAACAGTGTGAAGATTCCTCAAAAAACTGAAAATCAGCATTCCATTTAACCCACATATACTGCTTCTGAGAATTTTCCCAGAAAGTTTAAAGTCATACGAGTGATAGATAAGCATCCCCATGATTATAGCAGCAGAATTTATAATAGCCAGATCTTGAAAGAAGCCAGTATGCCCAGTCACAGGTGAATGGATAAAGAAAATGTGTATATATACACAGTGGAGTACTACTCTGTTATAAAGGACACATTTGAGTCAGTTGTAGGAAAATGGGTGTGCCTTGAGACCATGATGCTTAGTGAAACGAATGAGACACAAAAGGTTAAACATCGTACAATTTCTTTAATGTGACCAAGTCATAGAAAAATAAAAGAGAGATGGAAGGAAGTAAGAAGATGGACTCTGTAGAAGGAAAGGAGAGAGAGAGTGGGAAGGGAAAAGGGATGTGATATGTAAATAAAAAGTGGTGTTTATGTTTCAGCTCATCCTTGGAATCCCAGAACAGGCCCTGACGCTTCTCCACATGGCAATTGAGCCCATCCTGGCAGATGGGGCCATCCTGGACAAAGGCCGTGCCATGTTCTTAGTGGCCAAGTGTCAGGTGGCTTCAGCAGCTTCTTATGATCCATCCAAGAAAGCAGAAGGTGGGAAGAGATATACAGATTGTGAGCTAGTGCCATTTCAGAAGACTTCTAAAGTTTAGGACTCAAGGGCTGGAGGAATGGCTCCGCAGTTAAAGTGCTTGCCTAGCAATTGCTGCATCAAGTGCTAAGTACCTGAGTTCGATTCTGCAGCACTACATAAGCTGTGTGTGCTAGCACATGCCTGTAATCCCAGCACTCCGGAGGCTGAGGCAGGAGGGTTCCCTGAATCCAGGGCCAGCCTGGGTTACAGAGTAAGACCCTGTCTCTAAACAAATAGGTAGATAGATAAAGCTTAGGACTCTGAAGAAAAGGTATTAACTTGGAAACCATATTTGAGTTCTGAGTGTTCACATATACATGGTAAAATATCATGCACAGTTTCAATTCACATGCATGCTTAGCAGAAGAGATGAGGGGAAATTCATGGTTATTTTAACCCTGTAGAGTCAAGTGCCAGGCTAGAGATCAGGACTAAGTACTTATTTTTTGAAACCTTACCTTAGTGTTTGCTTTTTTTCAACTTTTATAAGAACAGGGAATATTAAAATGTTCCATATGTTAGATAAAACTTGGTTATCAGGTTTTGAAAACTGTATGTGAAGGGTTGAGTTAAATGTATATGGTCTTTTCTCCGCTTTACTTCAGCCCTAGAGGCTGCCATTGAGAACCTCAATGAAGCCAAGAACTACTTCGCCAAGGTCGACTGTAAAGAGCGGATCAGGGATGTCGTTTACTTCCAGGCCAGACTCTATCACACCCTGGGAAAGACCCAGGAGAGGAACCGGTGTGCGATGCTCTTCCGGCAGCTCCATCAGGAGCTGCCCTCTCACGGGGTGCCCTTGATAAACCATCTCTAGAGAGGACATCTCTACTGTTTGGAGTGTACAACTTTGGACTGTTCGTGCCCCTTATTAATGGTGGATCTGTCACGCCATGTCTCTCTTGTCAATAAACTGCCCTCTGTTCACTTTGTCTTACTTTGTTACTAGTAAGTATATTACTTTTATTTTCTGTTTCCTTTTAGTTTCAAGGGACGTCAAACTTGTGTTAATTAACAGCTGCTTTGCCAACAAGATCTCGCGACTATCTGAGATTATGTTCTCTATGGGCAGCATTGTCAGGTTCTTTATAGCAATTGTGTGCTCTTCATTATTTTGTGAATCTGTTTATCCCATATGCTCCAGTCTCTCAAGGGATTCCTGCACGTGTTTTGGGGGCTTGTGGTGTTTCCTTTTGCAAGTCGCCCTTTGGTAACCCAAGACAGTGCTGTGGTACCTGGGTACTCATAAGTATGTGTTCATTCTTGACTGGAGATTAAGAAGAAAAAGAGGAAAAGTTTTTTTTTCTTTCTTTTTGAGATACTATTTAGATGGCCTTAAACTTGCTGTGTAGACCAGGCTGGCCTCAAACCTGTGATCCTCCTACTCCCAAACTTAAGCATGTGCTGGGATTATAGGTATATACCACCTTGCTCAGTCAGAGAAATGTTCTTTTTTCTTTTTCTTTTTCTTTTTTGAGTGAGAGTCACTCTGTAGTCCAGGCTGGTCCTAAACTTAGTATGTAGCCCGGATTGGCCTTGAATTCCCAGCAGTCCTCCTGCCTCAGTCTTGGAAGTGCTGGGATTACAGGTATGTGGCACCACACCCAGCTTATGTGGTGCTGGGAAAACTGGTATTTCTCCAACCTGGAAATGTTTTTTATTATTGGTTTTTGGGCCAGTGACAAGAAGCATATTTCAATCACTTTCTGAATGTTGGCTTTTTTTTATCTTTTTTGCATAGTTATGCTTTTTCTATATTTAACTGTAGAAATGAGGGATTATAAAAAATTAAGTCTAGGAATTCATCATGTAAAGGTGATAATTAAGAAAGGATCTGAATCCAGGGGTGCATGGATCCTCTCACTAAATACGCAGTGTATGTAATTCATATATCGATCCTAGAATTGAACAGGGCCAGTTACTACTCTCCATGAATTTCTGATCCTTGGATTTTTGCAGAAAGTGCCACCGTTCCAGGGCCAAAGCAGCAGCTTTACCCAAACAGCCCTTATAAAGGGGAATGGCCCAGATTTTGCATCTTCTCTCATTGGTTCTTTTTCCCTTAAATTTAAACTTTCCAATGAGAAACAGTTACTCTAAAGCATTGAAAAACAACTGGTGCCGTTGAACGTACATTTGCTGACCAAAGACAGCTGCTCTGCAAATGGGAGACTCGGTGTAGAGACAAAAACACTGATTGATGTGTTGATGTTTAAAAATCTTCCCTAGTCAGGCCATTGATATAAGCCTATGATCTCAGCACTCAAGGAAGCTGAGGCAGGAGGATTGCAAATGCAAGCCCAGTGTGGACAAGTGAACAACTTAGCAAGACCCTGTCTCAAAAAATAAATAAAAAATGGTCTGAGGATGTAGTTCATTACTAAGTTCTGAGCTCAATCCTTAGTACTAGAATCAAGCAGGCAAATAAGAATTGGGTCAGAATCACTACACTAGGAGAAAATGGTCCAGAAGAATGTAAGACTCGTGTTCTGTAAGAATTTTAGTAGCTCAGGCAATAGCACATGGAGACCTGGCTTTAATCCCTAGTACTCATACATACGCACGCACGCACACAATTAAAGGAGCAACAAAAATCAAGTACTCGGGGCTTGTGAGCACAGAGCCACCTGCCTGACCTAGCTCTCATCTGAGTGCACATTCATATTGGCAGGGCAGCACAGCCTGAATCCAAAGCTAACAAGTCTGTGATTCTGGCTACCGCTAACTTAAACTTGTTGGTTTGACCTGTCCTCAGAAGGGAATAGTGTGAGGAGAATGCAAAGTGGAAATATCAGAGTGACCCCAAACTCTACTATGTGGATGACAGCTGATTGGCTTTTTTTTTCTCTTTCTGAGAAAGCATTTGGTGAAAGAAAGGAGTCAGTAATTTTATGATATAATTACAGCTGGCTTATGTAGGGGTAAAAGAATTGATCATCTCGGTCAGGCCCTGTAGCATAAGCCTGTAATCCTAGCAGTCTTGGAGGTTATGGCAGGAGAACCAAAAGTTCTAGCCCACCCTGGGCAACCTGGGGACTTAGTAAGAGACCCTGTCTCAAAATCAAAACTTAAATATGGACTGGGGATATAGCTCAGTGTGAAGGTACTGGGCTCAGTCTCCAGTATCAAAAGAAGAAGAAAAAGAATTGATCTTCTTACTCAACAGGGGAAAGGGTTCATGAGAAACAAGTTGAAGCTTCTTAGCCAGTGAACATTTGTGTCTAAATCAGAGACCTTCAGAATACTTCCAAAAGGAGGAAAAGGAAGGTGTTATGACCCAAAGGAAACCTCTGCAGAAGGTTCAGAGTTGAGTGTCTCCTGCCCAAGAATGGATGGCGATTGCTAACATTTTGGAGTGAGCACCCTGTTGCAAATTCTCTTCATGCATTAACTGGCTTCATTTCCAGAACAATCCTAAGGGGTGGGCAATAGCATTAATTCCCTTTAAGAGATGACGACACTGGGATATAAGTGGTTAAGTCACTTGCCCAGGGTCCCATAGCTAGCTGGCTGCAGAGCTGGGATTTGGATTCACTGGGTGTGTTACTCTACCCCTGGAGCTGCCTGCTTCCAGAGTTTTATAAAGTGCTGTACTATTTTTTGAATATCTTTAGTTCATTGAACACCTAACAGTTTCATTATAGTGCCCAATATGAGCTAGACACTGATACCTACTTTTGCACATACCATCTCTAAATGCTTGTAGATTCAATAGCACCTCCATTTTATAGGCTGGCAGATTAAGCCCTAGAAGTACTGCCCACTTCAACCTCCTCACTTTTTGTTTGTTTGTTTGTTTGTTTTTTCTTTTGTTTTTGAGACGGTGTCTTGTTCTGTAGGCTAGGCTGGTCCTGAACTCACTACATACTCCAGGCTGGTATTGAACTCATGACAGTCCTCCTACCTCAGCTTCCAAAGTGCTGAGATTACAGGCATGTGCCACCATGCCCAGCTGTTCATGGTGCTGGAGGATGAACCCAGGGCCTTGAGCTTCCAAGCCAAGCTCTCTAATCACTGAGCTACGGAAGACCACAGCCCAGCCCCCTTGATTGCCTTTGTTTGAAATATTATTGGAAATAAATATTTGGAAAATTTCTGCTTCTGGGTGTTTTAAATTTCGTCCTGACATTTTGGATGTTTGTAATATTTCTTTTCTTTCTTGCAGATGTATGCTGACACAATGAAGACCTTTCACATCTATATCCCATTGTCGCTTATATTTGAGTTTAACAAGCCTATTAATCTCCCTGCTTTTTGGGGGAGGGGCCTGCTGAGGAATGAATACAGGCTCTTAGCACTGAGCTATATCTCCAGCTCGTTTTATTTATTTATTGTGATAGGGTCTTTCTAATTTACCCATTCTGGGATTGAATTTGGTATTCTCTTGCCTCAGCCTCCCAATATGCTAAGATAAAAAGTGTGTGCCACTGCATGGGCTGTCTCTGCATGTCTAAGAGAAATGTCTCAAGGTTCTTTGTTGTTATTGTCATGCTGTTCCATTGATCAGCGAAGAATTAAGTGAATCTGGGCTAGAGGAACAGCATAGTGGTTAGAGCCCTGAATTGGGTCCTGGCACCTCATAAGCCAGGGGTAATAGTACATACCTATAAGTGCAGCCCTCAGGAGGCTGAGGCAAGAGAATTGCCTCAAGGCCGGTCTGGCCTGCAGAGCAAGGACTACATAATGAGTTCAGGGACAGCCTGGATTATAGAGCAAGATCCTGTACCAAAAAAAAAAGAAAAAAAAAAAAAGGAAGAAAGAAAGAAAGAAAGAAAGAAAAAGAAAAAAAAATCAGTCAAGTTCACTGGTGGGATTGAACCTGTTTTCTTGTTCTAGATGTTCAGGGTTGGGGAGGAAGAACCTTCTGCAGACAAAAGAAGTGCTACACAGAGGACACAGCCTAGACAGCACTACCATCCTAGTGGGTGAGATCATGTCAAAGTCTTACATTCTAGTTCCCTCCCTTGTACTGTTTAAGTTGTCTTTAAAAATAAATTTCAGAGGCCTTGTTTACTTATTTTCTTGGCAATCTGTGTTGTCAGGACAACAAGATCTGTTTGCCTAGAATAGGCTTTTTTTTTTTTTTTTCTGGTGTTCTTGGAGGAGGAAACCCAAAAGGCAAAGCTAATTTTTTATTTTGGTTTCTCTTAAAAATAAAATGGCTTTCTTATGTGGGATGACTTTTGTTATAGAGGGGCTGAATGTCAATGACAGGCAATTATGATGTTCTGTACTTTTTACTGTAAGTCACTTTAATAAGAAAGACACATAAATTGATGGAGTTTAAAACCCTGTGCTAAGTATGTTAATAGCTGACAACACTGAGCACTTAGGTGTTGGGCACTGAGCTGATTCTTTTACACACATTATTGCAGTTAAATCCCATGCCAAGCCTGGAAGCTAGGTACTATTATTATCCTGTTTGACAGCTGATGAAACCAAACTGGAAGAAATCAAGTCACTTCCCAAGCCCACACAGCTAGTAACTTGGTGGGTGTCTGGGATTTGTAGCCTGACGCCAAAGTTATGGCTTTCTACCACAATGCTGAGACTGTGCAAATATTTTAGTTGTTGTGACCTTTCTGGATTCTAGAAACTTGTAGCTTTATTGGCAAGTCACAACCCCTGACTTGGCCCAGCCAACTGGTACAAGCCTGTAATCTCAGCACTCTGGGAGGCTGAGGCAGGAGGATCACAAATTTGAGTCCATCTTGGGCAACTTAGCCTCTGTCTCAATGTAGCTCAATGTGAAGAGCCTGTGCTTGATCTTCAGGACACAAAACAACAACAATCAACAATAAACCCATAAGTGAGGCTGGGCGGTGGAGCTCAATGGGAGAATATTTGCCCAGAATGTAGGAGAACCAGGGTTCCAGCATCTATATCACAAGACAAAGTAAACCTCTGGTTAAAGCACTTGCCTAGCAAGCACAAGGCTTTGAGTTTGATTACCCAGCAGCCCATGAAGTGAGCATGGTGGTGCACCTGTAATCCCAGCACTAGGGAGGCTGAAGCAGGAAGATTGCTTTCAAGGCCCATCTGGGCTCCATAGTGAGTTTGGGAACAGCCTGGACTACAGAGCAAGACCATGTCTCAAAACAACAAACAAAGTAAAAAAAATAAAAAAAATAAAAACTATGAATGAAGAAGGAAAGAGTAAGCCAGCCGGGCCTGGTGGCACAAGCCTGTACTTCTAGCATTCTGGGAAGTTGAAGCAAGAGGATTACCATGTATTTATTGAGTTCAGGATGTGTCTGGACTACAGAGTGAGACCCTGCCTCAAAAAAAAAGGGTGGGGGGGGGGGAGAGAAGAGAGGTCAAAGAGAGCCAGGGTCAAAACATTTCAGAAAACTTGTAGGAGGAAGTAGACTGGGATTTGGATTTGTGGGGGCACTTTTGTTACCTTAGGCGTCCCTTTGCCCCCAGTAGTGGGAATTGAACTCAGAGCCTTTGCAGTGAACTACTTTTCTAGCCTTACAGTTTGTTTGTTTTGACATAGGATGTAGCTCTGTAGTCCAGGCTGGCTTTAAATGCACTATGGAGCCAAGGCTGGCCTAGAACTCCCCAGCAGTCCTCCTGCCTCAGCCTCTAGAGTGCTGGGGTTATAGGCGTTGCCACCACACCTGGTTTATGTGATGCTGAGGAATTGAACTCAGGGCCTTGAGCTTGCTAGGTAAGTACTCTAACTCCTGTGCTATTTCCCCAATCCTTACTTATTTATTTTTGTGGTACTAAAGATTGAACATAAGACTTTCATATTGCGCTATATCCCCAGCCCATTTTTGTTTTTTGATTTTTAAAGGGTCTCACTAAGTTGCTAGGTTGCCCAGGCTGGGCTCAAGCTCACCCAGCCATGTTTATTTTTTATCTTGAGACAAGGTCTCACTAAATCCTAAATTGAATTTGGTAGTGCTCCTGCCTCATCCTTCTAGAATGCTGGGATTACAGAACTGGCCACTGGGCCCGGCCCTTTGTTTTATTTAGAGATAGGGTCTCACTAAGTTAAGTTGCCCAATCTGGACTCAAATTTTTAATCCTCCTGCCTTAGCCTCCCATACAGGTGTGTGCTGCCACATCAAGGTTTTGACCATTTTTTATTAGTTGGTATTTAAGTTCATACAGTTCTTGAAGGCTGGAGGAATAGCTCAGCAGTTAAATGCTTGCCTAGTGTGTGCAAGGCCCTGGGTTCAATTCCTCAGCACCTCATATGCCGGCTATGTTGGCCCACACTTATACAGTTATGTTTTTGCCTGTGTTAGCTACAGTGTTGCAGGAAAATATGGGTGATTTAGTGACATGGTATAAACATATGGAATTTTATATTTTAACAAGTAACAGGAAAAGACACCAAAATTTATCTATTTTTGGTACCATTAGAAAGCATGGTTGCCAAAGAATTTACAGCTCAGGGGCCAGATCTGGCTTGCTACCTTTTTTTTTTTCTTAGAGGACTGATAGCTAAGAATGACTTTTTTATTGTTTGTTTTCTTTTGGTACTGAGAATCAAACTTAGGGCCTTGTCTCTTAGTTACATCCTTAGCCCAGTTTTTTGGCTTTGATTTTGAGCCAGCTTCTCACTAAGTCAATAAGTTGCCCAGGGTGGACTTGAACATGATCTTCCTGCCTCCAGCTCCTAGAGTACTGGGATGACCAACCTGTACCGGGCCTGGCTTTTACATTTTTGTTTTGAGACAGGGTCTTACTCTGTAGTCCAGACTGGTTCTGAGCTCACTATGGAGCCCAGAACTGCCCTGAACTCAAAGCAATCCTCCTGCCTCAGCATCCTGAGTGCTCAGCTTATGTAGTGCTGGGAAATCAAACTTGGGTACCCAGCAAGCACTTTAACTGCTGAGCTATCCCTCCAGCCCTGGCTTTTACATTTTTAAATGATTGAAGAAAACACAAAACACTAATATTTCTGTGACATGTAAATAGCATGAAATTCAATTTTAGTGTTTGTAAGTAAAGTTTTATTGGAACTACTGCTCTCATTTATGTATTCTCTGTAGCTGCTGGAATGGCTGAGTTGTCACAGAGTGTATGGCCTTGATAGTTCTGAAATATTTACTGTCTAATCCTTTATAGAAAGATTGCTGATCCCTGCCTTAGAGTCAGAAATGCCCCAAATGCTCCCTAGCAGCCCTAGTAAATATATTTTCAGAGAAAGTGGACAAATACAGAAACTATGCAGCCACCATAATTGACTTGTTAATATTTTGCTATTTTCTCCTCAGTTTTTAAGTAAAAGAAATAAAATTTCACAACATCCCTTAAGGTCTCTGCCCCATCTGTTTCCTCTTTTGGAGAAAGCTGGTGTTCCCAGCACTCTATCACGAAGCCACACCCTGTCCTCTACTTCCTTCTTTTTGGCCGACTGAGGCTAGCCTGCATCCATCCCCTTTGGCCTTTAAAATCTTGTATATATGGGTTCATAACAGTACTCAGGGTGCTGTGAGGGGAGTAACTCAGTGGCTAAAGCACTTGACTAGCAAGCTCAAGGCCCTAAGATCAGTTCCCTAGCACCACATAAAGCTGTGCATGGTGGCACATGACTGTAATCCCAGCCCTGGGGAGGCTGAGGCAGAAGGATTTCTGTTGAATTTGAGGCTGGCCTGGGCTTCCTAATGAGTTCAGGACTGGCCTGGACAATAGAGTGAGATCCTGTTTTAGAAAAACAAAGCAAAAGCAATCATAAACAACATACACACTTGGGATTTAAAATATACACAGATTTGCAAATCCTATTGTGTTCTGAAATTTGCTCTTCTCAACTTTTTTTTGTGTGTTACTGGGGATTGAGCCTAGGGCTTTTGCACTGAGATTTTGAGACGTTCTTGGTAAGTTGCCCAGCCTGGGCTTGAACTGCCATCCTCTTACCTCAGCCTCCTAGAGTGCTGGCATTACAGGCTTGTGTTGAGGAGGGAATTGAACTCAGAGCCTTATACTTGTTAGGCAAGTGCTGTAATAGCTGAGTTATGACCCCCAGCCCCTAATTTATTTGTTTACTATTTGAGAGAGGTTCTCATTTAGTTGTTAAATTGCCCAGGCTGCCCTGGCATTACAGGCTAGCATCACTAGCTGGTTCTAATGTACAAATGACCATAAAGAGTTTTATACACTATTGATGAACACTCAAGAAGTTGTTCCTAGGTTTTTGCTGTTATTAATAAATGCATGCTTGCTGAGTAACATCAGAAGAGGTGGTCATCTCCCCTGACAGTGACTGGAGTCATCTGTCATAATCTCCTTTACTAGGCTCTAGGGCTGCGCTGGAGCAGCGGTCAGCGAAGTGGCTGCAGAAGGGGCTCCCCCAGTGCCTGGGGATCCAAATTCTGGCTGAATCCACCGCCAGGCGCCTTGTTCACGGGCAGCAGTCAGGCTCTGGGCGGGACCCAGGGTTTTTTCCGCTGGCTCGGGGAATTCCCCGACTTTCGGCCACCGCCCTATAGCCCTCAATTTTGGCTAAACAGAGCGCCGGCGGCGCGTCGGGCCGGCTGGGAAGGGCGACGGCCGCGGCGGGGCTGGGAGAGCCCGGCAGGTGCGCGCCGTGGGCGGGCGGGGCGGGGACAAAGTTACAGCGGCCTCGCGCCTCCGCGCCCCGCAGGTCTCTCCTCCGCGCGGCCCGCCTCCTCCACCCTCCCGGGCCCGCTCACTTCCTCCTCCCCGCCTCCTGCCTCGCTCTGCTCTCCCTCCGCTCCGCCGCCGCTCCGTCCGCGCTAGACCGGCCCCGCCTCTCCTCCCCTCCCACCTCCCCTCCGCGCGTGGCCGAGCTGGCGGGCGCGCGCTCCGAGCCGCGTTCCCGCGGCTGCAGCCAATCAGCGCGCAGCCCGAGGCGGCGCCGCGCCGGAGCCGAGCTGGGCGGCTCCTCCCGCGCCCACCCGCCCGCCCGCCCGCCAGCCTGGGCCGCGGAGTGGAGCGCGCGGCCGCGCCGAGCCAGCCGAGCCCAGTCGGGGCGCAGAGCGCGGGAGGCGGCGGCGGCGCCGGCCTGGAGTCCAGGTGAGCTGGCGGTAGCCGGGCCGGCGCAGGACGCGGCCCCGGGCGCCCTCATCCTTTCCCTCCGAGGTGGGGCTGGGACTACCGCCGGCATTGCAGACAAAGCCCCGAGGCTGGCCCGCAGGTGCCTCCTTCGAAGGGATCCACGTGCGCTGCCCCGCGCCCCGCCACGTGGAGGGGATGCAGCCGCCACTGCCCCATCCCCCGCGTCCTCGCAGCGCCGGGGTCCGCGGGTTGCCTCCTTGGCCCGGCCGGGGTGGCAGGGGCGGTCCGGGAGTTCGATACCGAGGTCGCCGGTGCCAAGCTGTTGGAGGGTGCCTACGCCCTCTGCCTCGCGGTTGACAAGTGGGGACACCTGGAGTGCGCAGGGCAGGAAAGGGCCAGTGGACTTGGAGCGTCCCCATCCCCGCAGCCCGCTGGTTTCGGGGTGAATCCAGGCCATGGTGGCTGAGGTGCCCGGCGTCTGGACCCTCGACCTGCGGTCCTGGGGAGCGGGGGTGGGGAGGAGAGACCGTTGTTTCTCCTCCATCTGCCCTTTGATCACCCCTGTCCCGCGCCTTCCCTTAGCTGGGACCTCCCCGGCGGGCTCGGTCCTTTTGACCTAAATTTACCTCAGGGCTGCAGCATGCCGCGAATGCAGAGAAGTGCCTTCCCCGGCGCCCTCCGCCTGGCACTGGGCCCAGCCCCGCTCAGCATCGGGTCTGGTACTCGGGGTTCCACCCGCTGCAGCCTTGAGCTTTTCCTGGCTTCTCCCCACCCCGTGACTGCCCGCCTGAGGAAGCGGGGTGTTTTCACAGCTCTGTCAGCCTGCCTCCCTGCCTGCTCTAGCTTGGTGCCGAAGAGGTGGTGGTACCTCAGTCCTTGCAAAGAGAGGGAGCCATGGTTGGGGGCGTTTCAGTGCCATCGGCAGGACGGGGTGGGACATGCTGCGTCCACTTCCCCAGATCCAGCTTTTACTTTCCTCAGCCCGGGGTTTGGCTCCCCCCAGTTCTAGAGGAGAAACTTCAGGTGCTGCCTTCGGTAGTGCTGATCACTTCACCTCAGTGAGGGAGGGAGACAGCGCCGCATCTCTTCCCCATCCACGCCACAAAGAACGCAATTTGGGAATAGCAGGTGTTTGTATGTGCCCGTGTGTGCTCTGCGGTGAGGCCCAGACCTTCCTTCCAGATCACTGCTCATAAATCCTTCTGATACACAAAGCAAGCGTTTGTGATGAGGGCTCACAGCATTATTTTTATAGTAGCTATCATTTAGTCAGCCCCACCATGGATAGTAATAACTTTTTGGAGGAGCAGCTGGTGACTGAACACAGGCCTTGGGCTTGCTGACCTCTCCTTCCACCACTAAGGTACCCTAGTAACTCAGCGTTTGGTTCTTGCTCTGTGCCAGGAACTGCGATGTGTTGCCTGCCTTAGCTCATTTAATGCCTATCAGAATGCTACACATCAGGGAGGTTTAACCTCATTGTAGAGATGAGATTGAAATCCACAGCCATTTTTTGGTGTTACTTGGATTTGACTCCATTTTATTGAAGTTCTCAGAGAGGCTAATTGACGCACTCAGCGTTACACTGTCCCTGTGGGCACTCGAGGCCTTTGTACCTCGCCACCTGTTCTTCAGCAGATTCCCTTGCAAACTTTTTTTTTTGCCAGAATTATTGTTTTTATTCTTACGTATTTGAGATGGATAACAACAGTCAGCTTGAGAAGCTGTTGCTGTCCCCTCAACCTGCTCCTCACCTTTCCTTTTCCACAGTCTTTATCTTCCTGTTTTCTTCCATCTCTCTCTTATTTCAGGCTTCTCGAAGGACCCAGACTCATTTACTAAACAGCACATGAAGATGCAGATCTCAGCAGCCCCTAGGGTGATGCTGAACCATTTTGGCTTCTCTTTGTCGCAGGTTCTTGGTGGGCTGACGGCCACATATACTCACTAATAACTATGCAGTAGTTAACATCAAGGGGCAGTTCCATCATCCTGGGGAGCATTTGGAAAATTGTGGGGGTGACCTATGGTTATCAAAATGATGCAGAGTGCTACCTCCTGGCTGTTGGTGGCAGGAATGGGAGATGCCCAAAGTCCTGCAAGCAGGCCAGGGCCTGACATGTAGAATGATCCCTCCCTGAATGCCAGTAGTGCCACTGCTGAGAAATGTCACAAGCAGTAAGTGCTGGGAGAATGGAGGGACCGTGGGAGCTTTGGAGAAGCCCCTCTGGTGTGAATCCTGGAGGTGCCCATGCAGGTGGTGTCCTCTCTACTGAGCCTTCAAGGATCTGGGAAGTGGAGATTCGCTGGCAGTAGTAGGAGAAGGGAATAGGCTGGGATGATTCAGCTCAGAGACTGCAGTAAACCAGTTTCTACCTTGCGAATCTCAGCCTGAGTGGACATTGAGCTACCAGGTACCTGTCTGCTGGGCAAGGCCAGCCAGGTAAGACCAAGCCTGGATTCAAGGCTCTTTGGCTCCTCCTGCTCTAGGGCTTGAATCCCAGACCATTTTACCGCTGCGCTACGCATATCTCCAGCCTCTTTGATGTATTTTGAGATAGGATCTCCATAAATTGTTCCAGCTGGCCTTGAACATGCAATCCTCTCGTCTCAGCCTCTGGAGTTAGCTGGGATTACATGTGTGTACCATTGCATGTGGCTTGGCTCTACTTCCAGTATGGGTCACAGGTCTCTCTTACCCTGCCGCAAAGCCATTTGACAGAAGCGTGGAGAGGCAGAGTAGCTGGCTCGGGGTCACCTGTGACCTCCTCCCTCCCAGCATGCCTCTTCCTGGTGCCTGTTGAAAACATGTGGCTCTCATTTCCTTTCTCTATCCAGGGGACTTAGGGCAAATGCTATTTCAGATTTTCCTTCGAGTCAGGGAGCTATTTTTCTCAGATGTTTTGCTTTTGGATGGGGTGAGAGAACCCAGGGGAGGGGTTGGGCTGGCAGCCTGGGGCAGCCATTGCTTGCACACAGGACTTCTTTCTTGGAAGTTGAAGAAATTGTGTTTCTTTTTTTGAAACTGTCCTTCTTTTAGGCTGTGCTTGTCGCCTGACCTGTTAAGAGGGACAGCCACATAGGGTTGCTGCTGCTTCTGCTGGTCCTACTTTTTCTTCCCCTTCCTCTCCTCTTTATTCTCCTCTTCTTCAGTGCTGGGGATCAAACTTAGGGCCTCTTTCTTTCTTTCTTTCTTTCTTTCTTTCTTTCTTTCTTTCTTTCTTTTGTTTTTTGTGGTACTAGAGATTGAGTCCAGGACCTTCACACTGAGCTATATCCCCATCCCATTAAAAATTTTTTTTCTCTTTTTTCTATTTTCACTTTTGATTTTTGAGGCAAGCCCTCATGAAGTTGATAATTTGCCTGCTTTGGACTTGAACTTGGGGTGATTCTCTGTCAGATTCCCAGAACGCCAGAATTAGAGGCTTGCACCACTGATTACTATGCTTCTCATGCATAGTAATCAGATGTTCTACTCCTGAGCAATACCCTCAGCCCTTTTATTTGTATATGTTTAGGATATGTCTCAGTGACATACAGCTTAGGGAATTGGTATATACATATTTCATATTTTGATTTTTTACTTAGCCCTTCCTCCCCACTGCATTCCTTCTAACCCATCCTCTACTCTGCAGTCTACCTTTCTATTTTCCTATCTCCTCTCCTTCATTTAGATGTTATTTGTTTATTTATTTTAAGAGACAGGATATTGCTGTGGGGTCCAGGCTGGTCCTGAATTCACTATGGAGCCCAGCTGACATCAAAACTCATGGTAGTCCTCCTACCTCATCCTCCCGAGGGTTGTAATTGCAGGTTTGTGTCACCACATCCAGTTTATGTAGTGCTGGGAAATTGAACTCCAGGCCTTGTCTTGGGCTTGCTGGTCAAGCATTATAAACACATGATAGTCCTCAAGCCCCTTTATTTAGTCTTTTGGTCATTTATATTTTGACTTTCTCATGTAAGTGGATTTATGTGGTACTTAACCTTTTGTGTCTGATTGCTTTGCTAAGTGTTACAGTCCCAAAGTGTACCTACTTTCCTATATATGAATCCAGTCTTTCTTTCTGTCTGTCTCTGTCCTTCTTTCTCTCTTTCTTTCTTTGTTTCTGAGACAGGGTCTCACTTTGTAGTCCAGGCTGGTCCTGAACTCACTGTGGAGTCCATGCTGGCCTTGGACTCCTGGCAATGCTCCTGCCTCAGCCTCCCGAGTGCTGGGGTTACGGGCATGTGCCACCATGCCCGGGTTATGTGGTGCTGGGGAATCAAACTTGGGTACTTAGCGTTTGACTTTGCACTGCTAGGCAAGCACTTTACCTGCTAAGCCATTCCTCCAGCCCTCCAAGGCTGGTCCTGAACTCACTATGTAGCCCAGGCTAGCCTTGCACTCAGGGCAGTCCTCCTGCCTCAGCCTCCTGAGTGCTGGGAGTATGGGCATGCACCATCATGCCTGCCTGTATGTGATGCTGGGAAATTGCAAGGCAAGCACTTTAACCGCTGTGCCATTCCTCCAGCCCCTCAGAACATTTTTGACAGGCCTGGTGGCACAGGCCTATAATTCCAGCATTCTTGGAGACTGAGGGAAGAGAATTTGCAAGTTGAGTGTAGCCTAGGTGCCTTAGCAAGGTCACATCCCAAAATCAAAACTAGGAAAAATGGGCTGGGGATGTAGCTTGGTGCAAAGCATTGGGCTCAATTCCCAGTATCTGCCCCCCCGCCCAAGAATGTTTTCATCACTCTTAAAGGAGATGCTATACCAATTTAGCATCACTTCCTGTTCCAGTGTCCCCGCCCCCAGCTGCTGGCACCCACTCATCTGCTTCCTTCCCCTATGATTTGTTTGTTCTAGACATTTGGTATCAGTGCAATCATGCACTGTGGCCTTTTGTGTCTAATTCTCGCTCAGTGTCATGTTCTCAGGGTCTGTCCATGTGTGTCACAACTTCATTCCTTTATGTGGCCAAGTAATATTCCGTTGTATTGCCAAATTACATTTTGTTTATTCATTTGTTGATGGACATTTGGGTTGTTTCTACCGTGGGGCTTCTTAGGACCACTTTGTTCATTTCTGGATCTCTGTGGCCCCCAAAATTGTCATTTCATTTGTAGGATCAGTGATGGAAGAAAGCATTTCTTTTCTTTCTTTCTTTTTTTTTTTTTTGAGCCAGGGTCTTACTCAGGAGTCTAGGCTGGTTCTGAGCTCACTGTGTAGCCCAGACTGGCCTTGAAATCACAGCAATCCTCCTGCCACAGCCTCCCAAGTGCTGGGATTACAGGCATGCGCCACCATGCCTAGCTTGTATGGTGCTGGAGAATTGAATTTAGGGCCTTGTGCTTGGTAGGTAAGCGCTTGAACCACTGTGCTTTCCTCCAACTCTGAAAGTAAACCTTTTTTTTTTTTTTTTTTTTTTTTTTTTGGTGCCGAGGATCGAGCCCAGGGCCTTGTGCTTGCCAGGCAAGTACTCTAGCACTGAGCTAAATCCCCAACCTCAAGTAAGCATTTCTGAACTCAGTTGAAGACCAGGTTCCTGGAACAGGGTTCTCAGGGTAAATGTCCCTCATCTCCCCTTTTCCAGGAATTGTAGTCCCCCTCCAAGCCTGTGACTTCCCACATCAGGTGGCTGACTCTTTGTGTGCTGGGGTTTTCCAGGGACGGTCCATGCTTCGGTTCTTTCTGTTCTTCCCACTGGTGATGAGTTGTTCAGTATAGGTCTCTGTGTGATTTTATGGGTGTACATCTTGTGAGGCTTTCTCTGGATAAACTTACGAAGGATAGAAAACCTTAGGCCAGGCCCAGAGTCATGGCATCTCTCCTGGTAACGTGGCCAGGAATGTCTGCTAAGGAAAGGGACTGGAGCAGCGGGAAATCTGGGTGGGAGGAAGCCCAGAGAGGGCCAGCTTCCCAGTCCCTCCCTTTACATAGACAGGAAAGGATTCTACAGAAAGTAAGGAGAAAGTGCTCTTTGTGAAGAAGTACTCACTGTGAGCCCCAGTGTTCCACGCCCTTTCCTAAAGAGAATCCACACCATAGCCACCCCCTATCAAGGT
Source organism: Ctenodactylus gundi (assembly GCA_004027205.1). Classification (NCBI taxonomy): domain Eukaryota; kingdom Metazoa; phylum Chordata; class Mammalia; order Rodentia; family Ctenodactylidae; genus Ctenodactylus; species Ctenodactylus gundi. Next base: position 25,281 of record PVKB01002439.1, on the reverse strand, counting down.
CAAAGGCATCTTTAATTTGGTGGTGTACCTACAATCCTGAGCAATGTAGGCCTCCTCATGCTGGTAAATTATGCCCGTCTTCTTGGTGCAGTGAAGGCCACATTCCTCAGGAGGTTAGGTGTAGAAATGATTTTCAAATGGTTTTGCTTTATGAGAATAAGATTTTAGCTGCGTGTTGTGGTACATGCCCCTAATCCTAACCCTCTGGTAGGCTGAGCCAGAAGGATTGCGGATACTAGTCCAGGTTGGGCAATTTAGCAACTTAGAAAAGAAAAATTTTAAAAAGGGCTGGGAATGTAGCTCAGTGGGAAGTCCCTGGGTTCATTCCCTAGATTTTGAATTATTATTATTCTGACTGAAGTTAGTTCTCAGTAACAACAGAAATCGTCACCCTTAAGAGGAAGCAGGTGTCACTGGACGTGTGGGGAGGCCCTCTTGCCCGTGCTCTCCCTGCCTAGTGTGTTTAGTGATCAAACTGGGGAAGGGATTGCTGTAACTGCCAGTATTTCTGGTTTTGGATATGTTTGTCGTCTTGCTGCTGAATTCTTCATCTAGAAAACATACTAAGCAAAGAGAAAAGCCAAAGTTTTGTTTTGGTCTGACTTGTATTTTGAAAGGCTAGAAGGAGGCCCAGCAGATAATAGAACAGGGCACCGGGTTTTAATCAGTCCTGGCTTTGACTTCAGTGACCTTAATTCCCTCTGTTAGGAAGTCACAAGTTCTCCCTCTCAAGTTCTGCCCAGGGGAAATGAGGACTGCGGGGACCTGGTTCCTGTCCCTGGAGAGCTCCTGAATGAGTGGTTTGTGAACTATTGGGGAGCTTTTGGGAACACAGAAAATTCTAGCTTCATTTCCCTTTGGAGGAGGAAAGAAAGTTAGAAGATTCAGTCTTGCCCTGCCCCCATCCATCCTGAAAACTGTTGAGTGAGTATTTTTATGGTGCCTCTTTTTATCCTGGTGGCTTCTGTAAATAGTTGAGAGATGTCAGTTGCAGAGATAAAAATGCTAATTCCACCCTGGAAAGGAGAAATGGATGGTCCCCTGAGGAAACGGGTGGTGAGTGGGAGCCGTGGGCTTGTCCCTCTCCCTGCAAGGTGGCTGCAGGAGATAGAAATGAGCTCTTGAGGAATGGCCTTGTGGGTGGTGCCCAACTTAGGTTAGAGAAGTTTGAATGGGGAAGCAGAGGTTATATGGGGAAAGTCCTTCCCTTCCCCTCCTTTTTTGTGGTGGTGGTGGGATAGATTGAACCCAGGGCCTTTGCCCAGAGCTACAGCTCTAGCTTTTATGCCCCCACCCTTTCCTGGGGATCCAACTCACCGCCTTCTCATTGAACTAAATCCCCAACCCATTATTTCATTTTGATTTTGAGATGGGATCTTGCTAAGTTGCCTACGCTAAGTTTATGATCTTCATGCCTCAGCCTACCAGGTGCCACCAGGGCCACCAGGCCTCTCCTGCCTATCCCTCTTCGTGTTTTATTTCAAGACAAGGTCTTGCCAGGTTGCTCAGTTGCCCAGGCTGGGCTTGCATTTGTGCTCCTCTGCCTCAGCCTCCCAGAGTGTTGGAATTAGAAACCTGTGCCACTGGGCTTTATAAAGTGTGCTGGAGAGTGCCTTCCAGGCCTCTGGTGGAGAGATTTTATTTAGGCTCATCTCAGCCATTTCTTATGCCCTCTGGGTCCTAGTGTGGGGGCCAGAGTGGGCTCTGCATAGGCTGCCAGCATCCTCGTTGTCCTGTTTATGCTGGAGGCTGGAACAGAAGAAGCTAGAGATTCAGCATCACCTCTGAAAGGCAGGGAAGAGGCAAGGGAAGGGTCATGGGTGGGCAAGGCATGGATGCCTGTAGGCACAAGCTGGCCCCTCTCCCTGATTTGCCAAGCTGTGGGATGTTGGAGTGGAAATGTTTTTGTTTCCATTGTGAATGGAAATTCCTTTCATTTCCCTGCCTCTTTCTTCTGTTCAAGGGGAGACTGGGAGCAGAAGGGGAAGGGAGTAAGAAGCTTCCTATCTCATGCTGCAAGTCCCTCTCTTCCCAGCAGACATCGCATGCAGACCTGTGGTCATTCTTGCTGCTCTTCAAGGCCAGAGTCACCAATGTGCACCTGCCTTTGATGTCTGTCTGCCCTGAGACTTGAGTTGTAGCTACCTGAGGCTTCTTCTTCACCACTTAGATCGCTGCCTGAGGGCTAACTTCTGGTCAGTAGCCAGACAGCGGAGGATGCAGAGCTTCAGGACCTTGGGCTTGGGGTGACTTGGGATTCCTGGTCCTTGTCCCAGCCCAGCCACGAGCCTGCAGACTCCCTTGGCAATGTCGTTTCACCCTGGGGCTCAGCCCCTCCCTCTGTGGCCTTTGGTGCCCTGATTTCAGAAGCTGTGTGATTGTGTGCAGCCCTTCTGACACACGCGGCCAACGCGGTGAGGAGGGAGAGCATAGGCACATCTGGTATTTAATGGGAAACTAGTGATGCTTGAGGGTAAGTGTGAACGGGGTGATAGGAAGTCAGTCAGTGAGGTGGGACTGGAGATGAGAAAGGAAATCTTTTTGAGACAGTATCTAGCTCTGTATTCCAGGCTGGTCCTCAACTCACTATGGAGCCCAGGCTGGCCTTAAAACCCACAGCAATCCTCCTGACTCAGCCCCCTGAGTGCTGGGATTACAGGTGTGCCCTGCCACTCCCGGCTTATCTGGTGCTGGGAACTCAGGGCCTAGTACTTGCTAGGAAATGTCCTAACTACTTTGCTATTCCTTCAGTTTTTAAAATTGTTTTAATATTAATTAAAACTAGTTGAGGGGCTTGATTTGAACCTGCTGACATTCTCTCTTGGGTTCTCTTCAGGGACTCTTTATACCTGACTTCCCCAGAGCATTCAGTAGCTGGGTGATTGTGGGCAGGTCATGTGTGCTGTCTGTGCCTCAGTTTTCTCATTGGTGAAACAGGGATAGTAGCAGGCCTAACTAATTTACGAGGTTGCCACCACAATTCAGTGAGAGCGTACAGGTTTAGAGTAGTACCAGGCAGCCAGGAGGGCTAAGGACTTGGAAAATGTTGGGTTTTACTTGACCATCAGAATGAAGGCTATCTGAGTTGCCAGGGAACTTGGCCGCTGCTGATAATTTGAAGTGAATGAGGGCCTTAGGGTATAAGGAATTGAATGACTGCATGGAATTTAATGAAGAAGATTTACTGCCTGTGTCACTTATTGGTTGGGACCCTCGAAGGTGATAGAGACCTGATCACAAATTGGCTTCAGCAAAAAATATAAATATACTTGCTTATATAGTCAAAAACTCCTGAAGCTTATGGGCTTTAGGCATGGCTGGATCCAGGTGCCAAATCAGGCCTTCATCCATTGTTTTTCTTTCTTGATTGATTTCATTTGGAGGCTGGGTTCTTATCTCTGGCAGCTCCAGAAGTGTGTCCTTAGAGTTTAAGTTCAACAGAAAGAAGGACATTTTTCTCAACACTTTCAAAAAATCCCAGAATGAGACTCATTAGTCTGATTTAGGTCACGTATCAACCCTTGAGTTAATTACTTGACCAGGTCATTTGATGTCTGGCTGCCAAGGCTTGAGTCGTGTGCTTATCCCTGGATTTGGTGGTGGGGATGGCTCCGTGGGGCCTCTTACCTAGAGAGGTCGGTTTCTAGACAAGCTCAGCTGCTTCTGTCTGACTGAAGGAATGTAAAGTCTAGGCCAGACAAAGAAAGCTTCTGGGCCAGGAGGAATGGCACAGTGGATAAAGCCCTTGCCTTGCAAGTGCGAGTTCCTGAGTTTGAATCCCTAGCACCACATAAAGTCAGGTGTAGTGGTGCTCACCTGTAATCCCAGCACTGAGGCAGGTGTATTGTTTTGAGTCCCAAGATGAGCCTGGGCTACACCAGTGAGTTCGGACCACAACAGAGCGAGATACTGTTTCAAAATAAGTGGGGGTGGGGAGAAAGCTTCTGACCTTAGGAGTGGCCTGCGGTTGAGTGAAATACACAACGATTTCCAGCTGGTATTTATCGAGTGCCAACAGTGTCTTTAAAAAGTTCTAGGCCCTGGAGTTGAGTAGTAAATACCAAAGACAAAGCCATGTCTCTGTGCCTGAGTCCTGTGGTGTTTTTTGTTTCTTTTTTTCCTGTGGGGGTGTTGGTGGGGTTGGAACTCCTGGCCTTCCCTCTCAAGATTACAGGTGTGATCCACCATGCCTACCCTGTGTGTTTCTTGCCTGAGCTCTTGCAGACAAGTGTGCATTTGTTCTGTCTCCCTCAAACACGGTTGAGATCCTAGGAACTTGATGCCTGGGTTACGTCCTCCCTTGGCTGGGGATTTTGGCCCAGGTTGAACTTTATTCAAGATACAGTACGTGACCCTTGTCAGGCTTTACTTGTAATTGTTAATCCCTTCCTAAAAAACTCAGATCCCCCCTGGGGGTATAGCTCAGTGGTAGAGCAATTATTTAGCATGCGTGAGACCCTGCGTCTATTTCCAGCATCACACACAAAACTCAAAACCAATTTTAGCTCCTCTGGAGCCACTGAGTGAGTAACTTTGAGCAACTCAGGAAGTCTTCCCAAGCTTTTGTTTTCTCTTTGATGAAGTGTTTGGGACAGGTGGCCTCAGAGATATGCCCCTGTTGCACTGGCATCCAGGGACTCGGAGCAGGGAGTGTGCAGGGCAAGGTGGGTCATGAGGTGAGCAGGGAACGTGGCCCTCAGCCTGATTTCCATGCTGGGAGGCACGGGAAGTAGTGAAGACTGGCAGGCCAGTGATTCTGTCCTCTACCTGAAGCTGCCACGAGTTTTTGCCAGGCACAGAGCTGTCAAAGGGTCTGATTCTGTAAATAATTCTAGAGATTTTGTTTGTTATGGTACATACTTTAAAAAAGTATTTTTTTCCTCTACTGTTGTGCATTAAGGCTAGGACCTTGCATGTGCTAGGCAGGGGCTCTATCACTGATCCCAAGATTCTAGAAAGGTTTTTTTTTTTGGGGGGGGGTTGCAGGGTGAGTGCTAGGGACCCAAGGCTTCCCACTGAGATACATCCTTAGCCCCTCTTATTTTTATTTTGTCAATATTATTTTGAGGGCTGGGGGGTATACCTCAGTGGTTAGCACGCTTGCCTAGCAATCACAAGGCCCCGGGTTCAATTTCCCAGCACCAGCTTTGTGTGGTGCTGCATGCCTGTACTCCCAGAACTCGGGAGGCAAGAAGATTGCCTTGCGTTCGAGGCTAATCTGGGCTACATAATAAGTTTAGGACCAGTCTAAATGACAGGATGAGACCCTGCCTCAAAAAATATGTAAGGTATCATTAAGTCACTAAGTTGCCTTTGTTAGTCTCAAAGATGTGATCCTCCTGCCTTAGCCTCCCTCGGGGCTAGAATTACAGACATGTGCCACCATGCCCAGCTGAAATTTTGATTTTTATCTATGATCTGTCTGATACATTGGCATCTCGTTCAAATAGTTTTGAGTGTGGTGTGTGTCAAGCAAAACACATCAGTGGCCAGATGGCATCCTGGAGGCACCATTTGTGACTTTTTTTACTCTAGGAACATGGTGGGGACTTGCTCTGTAGACTCCAAACCGGAGATGTCCTTCTTGCTTTTTGACCAAAGGGATGGCCTTTGTTTTTGGGAACTCCACTCAGTTTCAGTGTCCCCAAACTAAGAAGTGTTTCCGGAGAGACCGTGGTTAAGGGTTGATATTGCCAGCTCTGATAAAAGTCCTAGCTGGACCTGGAACTGGGAAATTCCAGTCCTGTCAGAGTTGGAGCAGGTCTGTCCTCCCAGAGTCCCTTCCGAGGCAGCCCGCTTCCCTGACCCCTGCTAGTTGGGTGGGGCACTGCACTAATTTCATAGGGCTGCCAGGACTAAGTGGTTCAAACAATGGAAACATGTTGTCCCATGGTTTTGGAGGCCAAAAGTCTAAATTAAGATAGGGGCAGGATCGGCTCCTGGGGGATCTGGTCCCTATCTAAGGTGCTTCTGGTAGGTGCTGCCCTGGCTTTGGCATTGCTTGTTTTGCGGAAGCTTGCTCCGCCCCTGCCTCGGTGCTCAAATTCCCTGTGTACGCTCCTGTCTCTCAGTTTCCTTATTTTTTGAAGGACACCAGTCCTGTTCGACAGTCCTTTATCCTCATGCTCTCATTTTTTAACTTAAATACCTCTCCGAGACAAATAAAGCCATACTGTGAGGGACTGACGGTAGAGACACCACTGCATCTGCTTGCCACCAGTTCAGCTCTTGGTAGCGTTCACGGAGTTCTCTGTGGCATACCCTGGCGGCCCCTCACTCTCCTAACAGCTGCTACAAAGGTCTGGCCCGGCCCATCCCCCTCAGCACTTGCTCTGGTCCCACCCAGGGCTTCTTTCTTTTCTTCCCACCCTCCCACCTCTTCTGTTTGGGGGCCTTCAGAAGCTGCCTGGACCAAGTTCCTGCAGGCATCCTACTGCACCTGCTCAGCCTATGGAGAGGCTTCTTGGGTCCCCTCCCTTTCACATCTACAGCTGCCCCATCAAACCTCAGCCTGGAGTCACCCCAGCTTATGCTGTGGATTCAGTGGGATTCCTTTCTGTTTTATTTGGCATGTAGTGGGTTTTCCATAATTATTTATTTTTTATTGGGGGGGGGTGTACTGAGAACTGAACCCGGGCCATTCATACATATAATTCATACTGAACCATAGCCCCAGCCTTTTTTTTTTTTGAGACGAGGTCGTACTCCACGGCCCCTAATGATCCTAAACACACCCTGTACCCCAAGCTGGCCTCAAACACAAGGCAATCCTCTTGCTCCAGTCTCCTGAGTGCTGGGATTACGGGTGTATACCACTACGCTTGGCTTATGTGGTACTGGGGAGTTAAACTCAGGCTCTTGAGTTTGCTAGGCAAGCACTCTAAGCTCTGAGCTGTGCTTCCAGCCATTTTTGTTTCTTATTTATTTATTTATTTTTGAGACAGGGTCTCACTCTGTAGTCCAAGCTTGTTTTGAACTTACTGTGTAGCCCAGGCTGGCCTTGAATTCATAGCATTCCTCCTGCCTCAGTCTCTTGAGTGTTGAGATTACAGGCATGCACCACCATGCCCAGCTTATTTATTTTTACTTTTATTTCTGATTTTTTTGAGACAGGGTCTGGCTCTGTAATCCAGGCTGAACCACCACACCCAGCAGCCATTTTCTTTTTCCCCCAGTACTGAGAATTGAGCACAGGGCCTTCACTCTGAGCTACACTCAGCCCTGTTTTGGTCATTGAGATAGTCTCCCTAAGTTGCTAAGTTGCCCAGGCTGGACTTAAGCTTGTGATCCTCCTGCTTTAGCCTCCCAGCGTGCTGGGAATACAGGCCTGCACCACTAGATGTAGCCCCTACAATCACTTGTTAAAGGACAAATGAATAATAAATTTCCGTGAGGACCTCCTGAGGCATCCTTTTCCCTAGGTGATAGAGGCTGTGGCTGTGGCTGGTTGAGCCCATTATCCCAGAAGAAGAGAATCTCTCTCTTTGGCTGGGACTACGGGCCTATTTGGGTCCCCTTTTATTGTCCTGTGGAGTCCTCACAGATGAGTTTGGGAGCATCTCCCTGGCTGCCCTGGGATTTTGCTGTAGCTCCACGGATGGCAGCCAGGGGCATTTGGCAAGCAGCAGCTGGCGCAGATTGGACACAGCCCGATGGGAAAGCATTTCCTGGAGGCCTGGGCTACTTGGCTTCCTGGTGGAGGAAGAAGCACGCTCTTTGTGCTGGCCGGGGCCAGACCCATCTGCTGCAGGAAGGTTCTGGTGGCTCCCCACTGGGTCCTATGTGGAGGAAGGAGAGGCCTTCCAGGCTGGCTTTGCTTGTACTTCTTGGGGAAAGGGCCAGGGCCAGGGCCAGGGCCAGGGCCGGAGGTGCAGGTGACATAACTCTTGGCATTGTGTGAGATCTAAACAGCTTTGTGGAGGGGACCATGTGCTCGGAGCCCCTTTGAAGTCCACCTGCTGTCCCTCTCTGCAGAAGGGTTACCTGGTAGAAAGCTGTCCATTCCTTGCCTGGTGTACAAAGCAGAGTGTTAGTGTTGCTGTTTTTATGCTAAATACTGTCTTGATTTATTTTTTTTCCCCTTCTGTCTTGTTTTGTATGATTTTTTTTTTTCCCTGCTGGGGAGAATGTTGGTTGGCTTCCACACTGACCTACATCCCCAGTACTTTATTTCACTTATTTTCAGTCAAGGTTGTGGTAAGTCACCTAATTCTCCAGGCCGAGTTTCAATTTGCTATCCCCCTGCTTCAGTCTTCCAGAGTGCTAGGATTACTGGTGTGGGCCATCATGCCTGGCTATACCAGATTCTTTTCTTCTTTTCTCTTCTCTTCTTTTCTTTTCCTTCCTTCCTCTTTATTTTCTTTCTTTTTTTCTTTCTTTGAGGGAGGGTCTTGCTTTGTAGTCCATGCTGGTCTTGAACTCATTATGGAGCTCAGGGTGGCATCAAACTCAAGGCAGTCCTCCTGCCTCAGCCTTCCTAATGCTGGGATTATAGGCGTGCACCGCCGTGCATTCTTTATATGGTGCTAGGTAATTGAGCTGAGGGTCTTGTGCTGCTAGACAAGAGTTCTAAGTGGTGCTCTAGTCCTCTAGCCTCCTATACTAGACTGTGACCCCAGAACCATTCAGAACACTGACTTAGCCTTGGGGAGCAGTGGGGAAGACCGAACCATCTATGTGGGCTTTTCTTTGCCTGTTGGTACCTGAGGTTGGGAGTCCTGTGTTCTGGGTTCTCTTCTGAGACTGGACACACCTCTGTCCCTGTAGCACAGCAGCCCCCGATCCACGTCTGAACTGGCAGGTTCTCCTGATTGCCCTTCTGCAGACCTCGAAGGCTGAGGCTGACGTCAGAGGCTGTCAGGCCCAGGCCAGACACTGGCTCGCCAGGGAGGCTGATTAAAAGCAGTTTTGCTGGGGGCGGATGGCTTGGTGCCCTTGGCCTGTGGTGGAGATCAATAAGCAATTGTTTTTCTGCTGGCGAGGAAAAAAAATTCTCCATTAGCTTTCCCAGTGCTGTCAGGCCTAGTTTCCTTTTCAGGAACACTTCTAGCCCTGTCAGAGGCGGCTCTGGGAAGAGGGGACAGACTGCCTGCCCCCGGGGGAGGCAGGAGCACTTGTCCCAGACTGTGGGACACACACAGGTTTGCTTGGGTGTTAGTTCCTTGCTGGAAGATTCTGGAATGTAGCCTGTAGACATTCAACAGGTAAGACTGGAAAAAGAAAGCATTTTATCACTTAAGATTTGATTTTGAATGCCTGTCTGACTGACTCTCATACCTGTTGTGTGTGGTGCTCTGCACATGTAATCCTAGCCCTTGGAAGGCTGAGGCAGGAGGATTGCTATGAATTTGAGGCCAGCTTGGCTACATAGTGAGTTCAGGATCAGTCTGGATTATAGAGCAAGACCCTATCTCACAAACAAACCAAAAAAACCCCCTATTGGTTGGTCACCTATATTATTCATTTATGTCATAAAACTTTTCACCATAATTATTATTTTTATAGTATATGTGTGTCAGACATAATAATTACATTTATCTTGGGGAAATCATGCATGTACATGTCACATTGTGATGATTTTTACTTCTACTTCCCCATCTCCTCCCACCCTCCTACCTCTCCCCATGTCTAAATCTCTGTCTGATTTCAACAAAGTCTACCTCATTTCGTATTATCTCTTATTTTACTTTTTACGTTATTTTGTGTTTCTTATATATGAGAAGTCCTGTGATATCTAGCCTTTTGTGTCTGATTTATTTCACTTAGCATTATGGTCTTATGGTGCTTCATTATAAATAGTACAAATTTGTCTTTACTAGGTATATGCACCATATTATCTTTATCCATTCATCTGTTGATGAGCATATAGTCTGCTCCCAAGACTTAACTATTATGAATTGTGCTGCTGTAAACACGGGTATGTGTATGTCTCTAATTTGATATCTTTAGCTGTTTCAGGAAGATACCCAGAAGAGGTTGTCTGCTGGGTTAAATGAATAGTGCTATGTGACCATGGTACAAAAATAAAGTGGTGAAGGTAGTGGGAAAAGGGGTCCCTCCAGCTGCCCTTCTCACCTCTCCATCTAGCTGTCTTCCCTTGAAATCACTGTTGGCATTTTCCTGTGTGTCCTTCCAAGAAATGTGATTGTACATAGGGACTTTGTTCCTATCCAGGGGCGGGGAACCTTTTTTCTGTCAAGGGCCATTTTAATATTTATGATATCATTTGCCTGCAGCCATACCACCCTGAACATGCCTGATCTTGTCTCATATTTATTTATTTTTATTTATTTATTTATTTATTTAAGACAGGGTCTTGGTCTGTAGCTCAGGCTGGTCCTAAACTCACTATGTAGCCCAGGCTGGCCTCGAATACCTGGCAGTCCTCTTCCCTCAGCTTCCCAAGGGCTGAGATTACAGGCATACACCACCACGCCAGGCCTATATCATGCTAGGGAATTGAACTCAGGGCTTTGTGCTTGCTAGGAAAGCACCCTGACTGTTATGCTACTCTAGCTCTCCCCTTTTTTCTTTCGTTACTGGGGATCAAATCTAGAGCTTTCGCACTGAGCTATATTCCCAGGCTTTTTATTTTTTCATTTTGAGAAAGGAACCTGCTAAGTTGCCTAGACCGGACTCAAACTTGTAATCTTCTTGCCTCAGCCTCCCAGAGTGCTGAATTTACAGGCATTTGCCGCCTTGCCTGATTTTTTGTTTTATTCTTAATTTTGGTAAAATATATGTAGCATAAGATTTACCACATTAACTATTTTTGGGTATCCAGTACAGTGGTGTTCAGTATGCTCCTGTGTTGTGTAACCATCACAGTATCCATTTCCAGAAATTTCCACCACTCTAAAAGGAAATTCTGTACACTACAAACAATAACTTCCTTCTCCTCTCTCAACCTGGTGACCTCTGCCCCACTTTCTTACTCTGAATCTCCCATGGCACCCCAAGTAAGCGGAGTCACACAGCAGAAGTTGTCTGTCCGTATCTGGCCTGTTACCCCAGCACAGTTCCTAGCAAGGTCTTCCACACTGCAGTGTGAGTCAGAATTTCCTTCCTTTTTACGGTGCTGCCACATTCTTTTTATTCAGTCATCCCTTGGGTTGTTTCCACCTTGTGCCCATTGCGAGCAGCACTGGTTTCCAAGTATCTGTTTGTATGGCTGCTTTCAATTGCCTGTGTACATTCCTAGGAGAGAGATGACTGGACAGAGTAATTCCACGGTTGACTTTATAAGGAAAAGCCCAGCTGTCCTTTGAAGTCTGAATTTACATTTCTCTTACCATTAACAAGGCTGAGCATCTTGTCACGTGGTTGAGTCCTTCGTGGATCCTTCACCATGGACTGTGTTTGTCACGGGGCCTGCACCCAGGCTGGGTTGGAGCCGTTTCCTTAGGGCCTGCCTCCCTGGGCTTTGCTCGCCGTGTTGTGTGATGTGCTACATCTTCCAAAAATAGTTTTCTTTTTGGTTGTAAAGAGAATATTGGAAAAAATAAAGAAGGAAAAAGAAGGAGGGCAGAGCTTCTGCTAGTCACAAGGGGAACCCGGATATGTGGGTTGACCCTTCCAAAGTATTTTTTTTTTTTTTTGAGACAGGGTCTTGCTCTGTAGCCCAGGCTAGTCCTGAACTCACTATGGAGCCCAGGCTGGCTTTGGACTCACAGCAGTCCTCCTGTCTCAACCTCGTGAGTGTTCTGGGATTACAGGCATGCACCACTACACTTGGCTTCTGTGGTGCTGGGCAATCGAACTTCGGTATTTAACCACTGAGCCATTCCTCTAGCTCCCCTAATACTTTTGAAGCAGAACACCAAACTAGCTGGGTGACGTTTTTCTGCCTCTTGGCCGTCTCCTTGTGGGAGCTCTGGCTTTCTGCTGCTCTCCGCGCCTTCCTTGTGGTGTGCCCACAACAGTGTCATTAAGACAGGTTATTTTGTTCCTTTGTAAAATCTCTACTGAGCGCCCGCTGTTTCTGGTACTTCTGGTAGTGATCAGCGTGGGCCTGCCGTCACACCATCAATGCACTCAGCGCAGAGGCAGCTGTGACATTTTTCCAGCAGAATTTGTCAAACACAGGAACCAAAGGTTAATATTCTGTCCCAAAGACAGAACTGACAGCCTGAAGGTATGCCCACTTTTTTGTTTCTGGCCTTCAGGATCGAGCTCAGGGCCTTCACACTGAGCTGTGTCCCAGCCCATTTTTGTAGTTTTTATTTTTAGACAGGGTCTGGCTAGCTTGCTGAATGACCTATGCTGGGCTCAAATTTGCAATCCTTCTGCCACCGCCTACTTGACTGCTGAGATTACAGGCTTGTGTGACAAGGCCTGGCTCTCTTTGTAAAACATGGTAAATCAAGCACTAAGTACCCAAGTTCGATTCTCCAGCACCACAGAGCCAGGTATGATGGTTCATGACTGTAATCCCAGCACTTGGGAGGCTGAGGCAGGAGGATTGCCTGGGCTCCATGGTGAGTTCAGGACTAGCCTAGACTACAGAGTGAGACCCTGTCTCCAAAAAAAAAAAAAAAAAAAGATTGTGATTGTGCTTATGGCATTATATTGGTACATGAAATTTTGTGGAAAGCTGGGCGTGGTACCACATGCCGGTAATTCCAGCACTCAGGAGCCTGAGGCAGGAGGATTGCTGGGAGTCCAGGGCCAGCCTGGGCTCCATAGTGAATTCAGGACCAGCCTGGGCTACAGAGTGAGACTCTGTCTTTAAAAAAAAAAAAAAAAGGAGGTACAGAGTATGTTTTTCTGTGTAGATTCAGAGTTCATATCACATTGTGGTTTGCACTTTTTAAAAAATTTTTAAGGATGTTAACCTGAGGCAAGAATTAGATGCTTGCTGGGCCAGCTGGAGGTCTCTCTCACCCCATCCCCACCTCACTGACCCTTCTTATCTCTGCAGGTGGCGCAGCTGCCAATGGGAGCGCCCCCGTGTGGTGGATGAAGTTGGTACACACACCATGTCATCATGCGTCTCTAGCCAGCTCAGCAGTGACCGGGCCACCCCGCAGGATGAGCTGGGGATCCGGGGTGGCATCAGTGAAGGCCAGAAGCCCTGTGAGGCCCTGCAGGGCCTCTCATCCTTGAGCATCCGCTTGGGCATGGAGTCCTTTATTGTGGTCACCGAGTGTGAGCCAGGCCGAGATGTGGACATCGGCCTGGCCCGGGACTCGCCTCTGGAGGCTGATGGCCAAGAGGTTCTCCTTGATAGTTCAGGGTCCCAGGCCCGGCCTCAACTGTCGGGTCGCAAGCTGTCCCTGCAGGAGCGGTCCCAGGGGGGCTCGGTGGCCAGCAGCAGCTTGGACATGAATGGACGCTGCATTTACCCGTCCCTGCCCTATTCACCTGTCAGCTCCCCGCAGTCATCCCCGCGGCTGCCTCGGAGGCCCACGGTGGAATCTCACCACGTCTCTATCACGGGTATGCAGGTGCGTGAGCCGAGGCAGGCTGGGTCCCTGGGCTCCGCCAATGCCCCCCATTGCCCTCCCTGCCCCTGGGGTCTCTGTGTCACCAGGATCTGAGAGCAGCTGTAGAGTTGGAAGGTAACCCCAGGAGATGCTGGTGGAGGTGGGTAGTGAGCCAGCCGTGGATGGGAAGGAAGTTGGCAAACGCTCATGGAGCCCATCACCAGTGTGAGCAAGTGGGGCACAGTCCTTTAGGGCCAGTGCAGTAGAGCAGCCCCAGAGGCACCCTACCCTAGAGGCAGGAGCCTCCTGTTGTTTGTACTCAGGTTGCTGCCTGCCATCGGTGAGGGCTCCTGGGTGGGAGGTGACCTTTGTGAGGGTGCCAGGAATGGCCCCAGAACCCAAGAAAGCCCGTGATAACAAGGGGCGGGGCACTGGCTCCTTAGCAGAGTACGTGCTCAGTGTGTGTGCAGCCTGTTCAGTCCTTTGCAGAAGAGGAACTTGCTGCAGGTGCTGGTGGTTGGCAGGTATGCTGGCACAGAGAGGTGGCGCATCCCAGAGACTGTGTGTGGTCCCACAGCAAGGTCTAGCACTGCAGGTGCGTTTCTCTCGCGTGATCCTTCCGCGGCTCCTGAGAGGCGGATTGGAAACCACCTCCTCACTGCCTCTCACAGGGCCTGGGTCTGCCTGCCCCTGCTCCTGTCCCCCTGGCCCCCTGCCCTGCTGCTGGCCAGTAGGCTGCCCTTTCCCTTACGTTCCTCAGCCCCGAGCTGGTTCCCACCTCAGGGCCAGTGCTCTTGCTGCTCCTTCTGCTTGGTGTCCCCCTGCCCTCCATTCCTGCCCAGCTGGCTCTATCTGACATTTGCTTCTGGGCTCACGTGCCCGCTTCTCTGAAAGCCTGAGGACCTGCTTCTCCAAGGCAATCCAGCTGCCTCCTTGTGGCCCTGTTCACTGCCCTGCATGATGCTACTCAGCCACTCATGCCTGTGGGTTTCTTTATGAACGGGCCATGTCATGAAGGGGTGCATTTTGAAGACAGTTAGAGCTATCCTAACTAGAGTTGTGGATATGGTGAATTCAGTGCAGCAATGAGCAAAGGCTCTGAGGTAGAAGGTATGATGGTGGGAAAAAGGGACAGGAGTTTAGTTAACTGCAGTGTGAGGCCTGTAATAGGACCATTGTGGTGATAGGGCTAGAGATAGTTTGGGTTTATAATAGAATTGAGTCAGCGTAGAGAAAAGGAACCCCCCTTAATCTCTTCCCCCCAACAAAAGTAGCTTTAACACAGTGGGGGTTTTTTGTCATGCAAAATCTGAGCTGGGCATTTTGGAACTGGTTTGTTAGTTCTGTGTTCTCAGTGTCTGTGCTGTGGCTTGGCCATCACAGCTCCATCCAGGCAAGAGAGGGAGCAAGGGAGGAAGGCAGGCATCTTCCCTAATCACTCTTCTTTCCTGGAAGCATGTCCAGCAGCTTCTGCTTGTGTCCCACTGGCCACGACATGGCCACAGAGGCACCCTCAGCTGTAAGAGAGGCGGAAAGTGAAGTTTGCCAGGGAGGACACTGCCACCCAGAGTTCCGTTCATAGGGAGGAAAGGAAAGCCTTCTCTTTGATGGGCAGTTAGGCAACTCTGACAAGGTCAGGGCTGTAGAGGCCTTGGAGGCCCAGCAGTGGAGTTGGCCTTGAGTCTGCAAGTAGCAGGCACCCTGGCTGAGGCGGGACAGTGGACAGACCCTTAGAAGATGAACCTAGCAGTGTGTGGGGCTGGGATAGGAGACAGTGAGGCCCAGAGGGTCGCAGCGCAGACTCCACCTCTGCCGCTTGTCAGAGTGAAAGCAGCACAGGTAAGAAACGTTAGGAACAACCTGAATGCCACCACTTGGGGAGGTGCAGTGGGCTTCACAAGCTTGGGCAGGTTAGAAGATGTAGGTGTGGCATGTGCTCCCTTGAGGGGAGCAGTTGTACCAAAGTGATACCAAAGGCCTGGGAAGGGTCTAGGAAGGCGGGCTAAGAAGGGCAGAGTCAAGGGCAGTTTTCTATTCTCTTCCCCAGTTTTTGCTTTTTTTTTTTTTCCGGAGACAGGGTCTCACTATGTAGTCCAGGCTGCTCCTGAACTCACTATGTAGCCCAGGCTGGGGAATATGGTACTGAGGAGTCATACCCAGGGCCTTGTGCTTGCTAGGCGAGCTCTCTAAACAATGTGCTATTTCTCTAGCTCCTCTAGGTTTTTTCTCGTTTTTTTCTTTTTTTGAGACAGGGTCTCACTTTGCAGTCCAGGCTGCTTGTGAATTCACTATGTAGTCCAGGCTGGCCTTGAACACATGGCCATCCTCCTGCCTCAGCCTCCTGAGTGCTAAGATTACAGGTGTGCACCACCACGCCCGGCTGATGTGGTTCTTGGGAATCAATTCAGGGTCTTGAGCTTGCTAGGCAAGTGCTTTAATTGTTGACCTATTCCTCCAGCCCCATAGTTTTTGATCACTATAAATAAAGCAGTTATGAATATTAGTATGTAGGTAAATATGTGCTTATTTCTCTTGGGTGAATACTCGGGCGTAACTGGGCCTGGTAGCATGGGTTATAATCTTAGCCTTCTGGGAGGCTGATGAAGGAGGATCACAAGTTCACACCTACCTGGGCAGTTTAGCAACCTAGTGAGAGCCTGTTTCAAAGTCAAAAACTAGAAAATGACCAGGGGATGTCGTTCATGCTGAAGGCCCTGGCTTCGATCTTCAGTAAAGTGAAAACTCAAAACAGGAGAAGCCTGGAGTGAGTGGCTGAGTCGAGTGGTCATACGGCTTCTCCATGCGGGGTGTGCCTTTTGCACTGCATTGCCAGCTTGTCGAGGTTTGTTTGCTCTTTATCTCCCCAAGGCTTGGTCTGGTCTGTCTTGGATTTCAGCCAGCCTGGTGGGTGGGGCTCTAACTAATGACTGATGATCTTTTTATAAGTTAATGCTTGTCTGTCTCCTTGAACTCATGGCAATCCTCCTGCCTCTGCCTCCCCTAGTGCTGAATTTACTGTTCCACCGTGCCCGGCTAATGTGCTAGGGAATCAATTCAGGACGTTGTGCTTGCTAGCTATTCACTTGAACTGCCTCACTCAGATGCGCCCCAGCTCTTCCCGTTCTCATTTTTTTGAGACAAGATCTCTGTCTGTATTCCAGGCTGGCCTTGAACTCACAACAACCCTCCTGCCTCAGCCTCCTAGGTGTGGGGATTACCATCCTCATTTTTAATTTATTTTTTGATTAAACATTTTTTTCTAATTTATTTTTAATTTTATTTTGTTTTCGAGACAGGGTCTCGCTCTGTAGCTCAGGCTGGTCCTGAACTCACCATGTAGTCCAGGCTGGCCTTAGACTCAAGGCAATCCTGCCTCGACCTCCCCAGTGCTGGGATAACCTGCATGCACCAGCGGGTTTGGCTTATGTAGTGCTGGGGAATCAAAAGGCAAGTGATTTACCCACTGTGCCTTTCCTCCAGCCCTCATCCTCATTTTTAAAATAGTTTTTTGAGGAGGAAAAGTTTTAACTTTGGTGACTTCCAGTGTATCTCAGTTGTTTTCTTTTTTATTATTATTATTTAAGAATATGTTTTCTACTCAAAAATCACACCCATTTTCCTCCTCTGTATCACCTTCCATTTTTTATAGGACAACATAGTTGTGTTTGTTTAATTTATTTTGACAAAACTGCGCATTGAACCTGGGCCTTTACACTGAGCCACATTTCCAGTCCTTTCGATTTTTTATTTTGAGATAAATTCTTTCTAAGTCATAGACTGGCCTAGACTAGGCTTGAATTTGAGATCCTCCTGACTCAGCTTCCCAAAGTTCTGGGGTTACAGGCGTAATGAACCCAGCATGGCTAAAAAGTTTTGGAAGTAAATTTTAAAAAGTAGTTGTAAGGGGTGGAGGAATGGCACAGCAGTTAAAACACTTGCAAGTGAAAGGCCCTGAGTTCTATTCTTCAGCACCATATAAACTGGACATGGTGGCACATGCCTGTAATCGTTGCACTTGGGAGGAGGCAGAAGGATTAATGTGAGTTCAGAGCCAGCTGAGCTATACAGTGAGTTCAGGACTATCCTGGGCTACACAGAGAGACCTTACCTCAAAAAAAAAATAGTAGTTTTAAAAGAGTATGTGTCATGTGATTTCTTTTTCTTGGTGCTGGTGATCAAACCCAAGGCCTTGACGTGCCTCACATGTGCTGTGCCACTGAGCTGTGTCCCATCCTTGCGTGACTGTGTTTTGACCAGTACAACAAGTGGGATCTGTGCCTTGAGAAGTCAGGATAGCAGTCACCCTAGAGATGGGACACTGGTTGGGAGGTATTTTCTGGAGTTGGTAATGTTCTCTCTTTTGATTTGGGTCCTAGGTCCTAATGAGTGTTTACCTTGAAAAAAGGTGTTGGTTATGAACTTAAAATTCATTTTCTGTGTGTCTATCCTTAATTTCTAGGACTGTGTACAGCTGAATCAATACACACTGAAGGATGAAATTGGAAAGGTAAATGTCCTCAGAGCCAGTCTGGCTTCCACCTTGAGCAGGGGTGCCCATGAGCTATGGAGGGAGCCCAGTAGACAGGGGAGGAGAGGAGTACTTGGAAGCAAGAGGTGGGTTGAGATGGGGTTTTTTGTTAATGTTCTAGATTTTTAGCTGGGCATGGTGGCACGTGCCTGTAATTTCAGCTCTCTGGGAAACTGAGGGAGGAAGATCCTGGACTACTTCGTGTCTTAGTAAGATCTTGTCTTAAAATAAGAAATATAATGTACATACTAATTACAAAAATAATTTGAGGGAAAAAATAAAAGTAAGAGCTGGGAAAGATCCTGGGTTAAATCCTCTACTAAAAAAAACCAGTTCAGTTTTTAGAAAATCTTCCATACGTGTCTTCAAAAGCTTGGAAACCATTGGGAGAAATTCCATAGTGCTGGTGATCATCGTCACCTTAGCAGCACATAGTGGATTTTTTGTCTTTCAATGTTGGCAACTAATTGAAGCTTTATAAAAATTGGTTCAACGGAATACAGCTTCAGGGCACATTTGACCAAGGGGCTGCTGGTTTGCGCTGTCCCATATCAGGGCTGACATTTGTAGACTGTGACTTCTGAATCAGACGTCATCAGAGGCTCTCTTTGTCCACAGGGCTCTTACGGCGTGGTCAAGTTGGCCTACAATGAAAACGATAATACCTACTACGTGAGTGTCCATGTATCCCTCCCGGTGCCCTATCTTGACCAAAGAAAACCCTCCTGCCCGGCGCGCAGCTTCCTGGGAGGTTTCCACAGCTGTTGTCTTGTTCCATTCTGAGACTGTCAGATTAGTATATCTATTTTAGAGATGTTGAAGCAGGGAGAAGCAGGGATGGGCCCAGGAACTTAGTCAGTGAAAGTCTCTTGTCCCTACTGTGAGCTGCTGTTTCTGCAGCCTCCAAAGCAGTGAGAACCACGGCAGTAGATGCATAAGTCGCCCCTGTAGCTGAGGCTTTGGAGTCTGTTCAAAATGGGTTGAAACCCTGGCTCAGACAGGGTCCATTCGTGCAAGTGATGTGTCTCCGTACGTGAGCCAGCTGAACCTCGGGGAAGCAGCCTTTACCTATCAGTCCAGCTCACTGCTGATCTGGCTTGGTGATCAGAGGGTCTTTTTTCTACAGGCGATGAAGGTGCTGTCCAAAAAGAAGCTGATCAGGCAGGCTGGCTTTCCACGTGAGTGATGGGCTGGGGCCTTTGTTGTAAGGTGCAGGATCTGGGGCAAGACAGGGTAGGACCCACCAAATGGTGTCCTTTGTAGAGAGGACCCTGGGAGGAGACCCCACTCAGTCTTCCTCTGAAGACAGCACTGGGTCTGTTGCTGAGATTCTGTGTCATTTTCATTCAAGAATATTTAATAGAACAAAGTAACTATCAAATCAAAAGCTGTAATAGAAGCCAGGCCTGGCGGTGCATGCCTGTGTTTCACAGCACCCTGGGTGGCTAAGACAGGAGGATCACCAAGTTGGAACCAAATCTAGCCAACTTAGCAACTTAGTGAAAACCCACCTCAAAATCAAAACTAATAATAAAAGGCTGGCATTGCAGCTCTGTTCTTAGTACTGCCAAAAAAAAAAAAAAAATGCGGAAGCAACCTGGTAATCTGGTAATTCCTCCAAAAGCTAAACATGAAGTTACCTATGACCAAGCAATTCCACTTCTGGGTCAACCCAAGAGCATGGAAAATACACTGAATGTTCACATAAAAGCATGCACATGAATGTTTATAGTAGTACTAGTCATATAATCAAAAAGTGGAAAGAACCCAAATGCCCATCAGCAGATGGGTGAGTAAACAAAATATATGTTCCAGTATCCACCAGAACATTATGTAGCTGATAAGAAGGAATGAAGAAGTCCTGACTTAGGTTCCAGTGTGGATAAATCTTGAGAACATTTCTAAGTGAAAGAGGCCAGACACAAAAAGTCTCTTACGTGACTCTTTTTTTTACTAATTACCCAGAATAGCAAATCCATTGAGACAAAAATTACATTAGTGGTTGTGAGAGGCTGAGGGAGCAGGAATGGGTGGGGGGCTGCTGTTGGGTACAGTGCCGTTTGGGAGTAGCAGTGAAAATGCTTAAATAAACCACAAACACTGGGCATCAGGGTGCACCCCAGTCTCAGCTACTCAGCAGGCTGAGGCCAGAGGAGCCCTTGAGCCCAGGAGTTAGGGACCATCCTGGGCAGCACAGGGAGACCCTATAAGTGATTTAGTTAATAAATAGATTTTTAAAATATAAAAGTCACACACACATATACACACACACACATACACAAGCATTTTTTTGGTGGTGGTATCGAGTATCAGTTTGATGCTCAGGGCCTTCACACTGAGTGCTGTGTGCAGCCCATTTTTTATTTTCTGTTTTTGAGACAGGGTCTCAGTAAATTGCTAATTTGCCTAAGTTGTGCTCAAACTTGTGATCCCCCTGCCTTAGCCTCCCAGAGTGCTAGAATTATAAGCCTGTGCCACCTGGCCCAGCTAAAATATGCATTTTAAAATAGTGAATTTGGTAAATTTAGGCTGGTGTGGTGGCATCTGCCCATAATCCTAGTGCTCAGGAGGTAGAAGCTAGAGGACTGTGAGTTTGAGGCTAGCCTGAGTTATGTAAAGAGTAGGTCAGGCCAGCCTACGTAACAAGACCCTCTCCCGTCTCCCTGTTCTCATCCTTATTTCCCTTCCTCTCAAAAAAAAGGGAAAAACTAAATAGCATGAGGTATTTTAATTATACCTGCCCTCTCTTCCCCAACCTGCAAAACACCGAATAACAGGAGAGCTTACGATATAGAATAACAGTTTCCTGCTGTACTCCACCTTTCTTGTCACTGGCTGACCCCACTGTTAGATCTGTAGCTGCTGTAATGCCCATATATGGTCAGCAGGTGGACATAGCCAAGGCTGCCCTGGTACATGCTCCCTGCCAGTGGTGTGGGGCAAAGGATCAGTGTGGTCTGACAAGAGAAATAAGAGGAAAAACATTAACCCACACCTCATAATACTATGACCCTGCTTTATCCTGCTGTCAGAATGTGGAATCAGGTAATATCATGTCACCGTTAAGTGATTTATCATGGTTGGTTTTGTTTTTTCAGTACTGACTGTTGAGCCCAGGAACTATTTACTGAGCTACATACTTAGTCCTTTTTCAAATTTTGAGACAAGTTCTTTCTGAATTGTTAAGTTGCCCAGGCTGAACTCAAACTTGGGATACTTCTGCCTCAGCCTCCCAGAGGGCTTAGATTATAGGGGTGCTCCACCAGACCAGGCTAGTGAACCCCTTCTTACCATGGACTGAGATACATGACAGGAAGTAAGGGCTTGACCAGGAGGCTGAGCAGAGGGCCAAGGCTCTGGTCTCGCTTATGTCCACCCGCAGAGGACGTGGATGAACAGAAAGCTGGTTGAAGACCCTGGTGCCATCAGCCCCTCCAGCTGTGTGGAGTTTCTTCTTGTGTTGTTTCCCCTGCGGCTGCCCTCTACAGAAGTGAGTCTCTTTGTCCTGACCCTAGGTCCCTTTGTGTTTCCTCCAGGTCGCCCCCCACCCCGGGGCACCCGTCCTGCTCCAGGGGGCTGCATCCAGCCCAGGGGTCCCATTGAGCAGGTGTACCAGGAGATCGCCATCCTTAAGAAGTTGGACCACCCCAACGTGGTGAAACTGGTAGAGGTGAGGTGGAGGATGTACAGGCCCGAAGGAGGGAGACTGGGAGACCAGCCTTGGCTTTGTGAAAACCCACGTTCCTAATCACTGGTTTCCAGGGAGATCCAGGTCCTACCTGACGGCGTTTGCAGGCTCCACTGCTGTGTCGCGTTATAGTCATTCCTCCTTAACTCTGCTTATTCCTCTCATTTGACAGATGTTCTCCCATTGTAAAATGGAGAAAGTAAGGCAGGGACCACTGAAGTGTACGCTTCACCCATTTCTGTCTGTTTGAACCTGTTTTTTTATTTTTTTCAGGTTCTCACTCTGTAGTCCAGGCTGGTTCTGAACTCACTGTGTAGCCCAGGCTAGCCCTGGACTCAGTGGCAGTCTTTCTGCCTCAGCGTCCCAAGTGCTGGAATTACAGGCATGCACCACCACACCCAGCTTTATGTGGTGCTGGGGAGTCAAACTCAGGGCCTTGTATTTGCTAGGCAAGCGCTTTAACTGCTGTGCCATTCCTCCAGCCTCTTGAAGCTAGTTTTTTCCTACTGCACGTACAGGTAGTTGCAGCACGAAAGCAGCCACACACTTGATGTAAACAAATTCTCAAGGCTGTGTTCCAGTTAAACTTTATTTACAAAAATAGGTAGAGGACTGGATCCAGCCCTCAGATAGTAGTTTGCCAACTCCTGTTCTAGGTCACTAGTTCTCATATTTTTGTGCTCAAGAGTCATTTATGCTGAAAAATTATTGAAGATTCACGTGAGCCAACATGAACTGCTTTTCTTTAAAAAAAATTGGGAGCTGGAGGAATGACACAGGGGTTAAAGTGCTTGCCTAGCAAGCGTAAGGCCTTGAGTTCAATTCCCCAGCACCACATAAGCTGGGGCATGGTGTCACACGCCTGTTACTTCAGTGCTTGGGAGGCTGAGGCAGGAGGATTGCCTGAGTCCACGGCTAGCCTGGATGACATAGTGAGTTCAGGACCAGCCTGGGCCTCAGAGTGAGATTCTGTCTCAAGAAAAAATCATTGAAGATCTCAAGGTCTGTCTTTCTGTCTGTCTGTCTCTCTCTCTCTCTCTCTCTCTCTCTTTCTTGAGACAGGGTCTTTCTCTGTAGTCCAGGTTGTTCCTGAACTCACTACATAGCCCAGGCTGGCCTCAAACTCAAGTAATCCTTCTGCCTCAGTGTCTTGAATACTGAATTATGTATGTGCAGCACCGCGCCCTGCCTATGTGATCCTGGGGAATCGAACCCAGGAATTCCACAGGACCTTGAGCTTGCTAGGCAAACACTTTACCCCTGAGCTGTTCTTCCTCAAAGGGCTGTTTCTTATGTAGGCCATATTTATTCGTATTTATTTATGATACTAGAATGTAAACTGAGAAATATAAAATTATTTGGAATTCATTTAAAAGCATTTTAGAAGCAACATAATGTAACACTGAATTGAATATGAACATAAATAATATATTTTTTCTTTTTCTTTTTTTCTTTTTTGGAGACAGGGTCTTGCTCTGTAGCCCAGGCTGTTCCTGAACTTCCTATGGAGCTCAGGCTGGCCTTAGACACATGGCAGTCCTGTCTCAGCCTCCCAAATGCTGGAGTGTTGAGATTACAGGGGTGAGCCACCACCCCCAGCTTCATGTGATGCTGGGGAACTGAACTTAAGGCCTTGCTCTTGCAAGGCAAGAGCTTAAACCGCTATGCCATTCCTATTATTATGAAAAATAACTTTCTTGAAACAAAAAAAGGTGAGAGAGTAGCATATTTTTATTTTATTTTTATCTTTGCACTATTTTTTGTTAATGTTTGGCTTACTAGAAGGCACCTGTGTTCTCATACCTGCCTCTGTGTTGAGCCTGCTATGACATTACCTGTATTGTGGTTTCAGGAAAACCCCTGACTTTGTTACCTCTCCAAAGAGCAAGATGGCAACTATCGACCACCTCCTGCTGTCAGGCCGTGTTCCTTGGCCATGCTGGAGGAAGCCATCCTTATCCAGCAGAATCTTCCTCCTCCCCGCTTCCCTGAGGCATCTGGTCTCTCCACCCAGCTAGAAGCTTTGCCAACTTGTTAGGTCACTCCCTGGGTGTGCCTTGAGCACCAGCTATGTGCCTGGCTGTGCATGGGATACCACTGGGGCAGCCAAGGTCGACAACCTGGTCCCTGTCCATTGGAGAGAGAAAGTGCCCTGGCCATTCTGGATGGGGAGATTTCCTGCTGGGGTGGGGAGGAGTAAGACCTCTTCTTGTAGAAGCTGCATGAGCTCTCATAGGATTTGAGTTTTCACCCTGCATTTCGTGTTTCCTAGGAAATGGGTTGGATTCTTATCCCACTGTGAGTCATTTCCCATGGGACAGTGTGACTTGCCTGTCGTGACCTCCCATCTGGGTGTCAGGGACCCTTGAAGATTTGACTGGGAACATTGTGCCTTCCATCTTGAGTGGAAAGAAAGGGGAAAGTGCTTCCCCTCCCTGGGCACAAGCAGCCGTGTGCCTCCTCCTTCCTCATTGCTCACGTGTGTTCTCTCTCCTTTCCCCTTCTCCTTGCTCTGGACTGTCCTGGGTGGTGGTGCCAACAGGTCCTGGATGACCCCACTGAGGACCATCTGTACATGGGTAAGAGACCCCTTTCCTGAGGCCACCCTCACTTAGGCAGATGGGCTTGCCTGTGCCCAGGAGTCCTCCAAGGCAGCTGTGGCCCAGCATAGCCCTTTGTAGACAGCTTCCCCTTTCCAGATTCAGGTAGACCCCCCCGAATGCCATGTCCCTCCCTGGTTCACAGCTGAGGTGGAAGGGGGTTTTGTCTGATGCTCTGGAAATCTCCGTCTGTTTCTTCATTTGCATGTGTGTATTGAGCTCCTGCTGTGTGCTTAGAGTTCCTCTAGATGGGGAGGATGCCTGGAGAGTAGGGAGGAGGAGGCAGAGGAGGCCCGCTGACATCCTAGTCGGGAAAGTCCGTGTGAACAGATGAGTAAACCACAGGGCATCAGGTGCTCTGAGGGAGGATGAACAGAGGGACGAGGGGCCATTTCCCATGGGAGGTGACCATTTAGCGTCTAAGAGTCGAGGACACAGCTCTGTTACACCTGGGAAAGGCGTTCCAGGCAGGGCACAGCAGGTGTAAAAAGCTGAGGCTGAAGAGAGATCAATGTGTTTAGAACCTTGCTAGAGCTGAGTGAAGCAGGGAGAGAGATGAGGGTGGAGGCCTGGCAAACCATTGTGGAGCACACCGAAGGGTCTGGCCACTGTATGTGGAAGTAAAACAGATACCTCAGATGTTGTTTTGTTTTGTGTGTGGTGTGAAGATTGAGCCACAGACTTCACACTGAGCTATATCCCAGCCCATCTTTAGTTTTTGATTTTGATACAGTCTGTCGCCAAGGCTGGGTATGAGCGTGTGATCCTTCTGCCTCAGCCTACCAGAGTGCTGGGATTAGAGGCCTACACTACTGAGCCCAACCATGCCTCAGTTTTTAAAGTTGGTCATGACGTGAGACAGTCCTGTCAATTCTCAGCACGAGTGCTGACAGAGGAAGGACGGGAAGCACATAGAACTGGAGAACAGACTCAGAGCCAGGAGTGGAAGATTGACAGGCCCAGGTCTGGGATGTCTGACTTGGTGGGCGTCAGAAGAGCCTGTGCATTTTGAGCATGTATAGATGAGGGGCGGGGGGGCGG